>RDPX01000070.1:779279-819878 GCA_003991215.1 Morbakka virulenta | reverse complement strand
AAATCTGAATTCTCTTTTGCTTTAACTAGGTATCGACAGTTCTTAAAGAATTCATCAATTTCTTTTCTACTGAAGAATTGGATGAATCTTGTTTCTTATTTCTTTTTCGTGAGTTGTAACTATCTCGATAACTTGCATTTTCTTTTGGTGATGAAATTGATACATTATCAGGAAAATTGGTGGATGCAGGACTTGAATCTAAAGTTGAGTCTTCTAAGAAACTGAGCTGGTTGAAAAAATTACATGTTGGCAATCTAGTAGATTTTGATCCAGACCTGTTAACTCCATTCTTTTTGTTTTGCACCGCCCATAACCATCTCTTAGGTTTTTACAAATCAATTTCATTTGATCAACTACAAAGATAAAGCATAACAGCTACTTATTTAAAAGATTTTCAAACTCAACTTTGCCCAGTTGGAATCCCCCCCTTCACCTCAACCCCAAAAGAAATTCAACGAATGAATTATAGATATTCTCTGAATTCTCTTGTGCTTTAACATCTCGATTTGTTTAGCGTTTTCTGTATTTTTCATTCTTAGGCGGATCTGTTTTTGTTTTTCTGATAGCTTGTCTATTTTTTCACTGTATTGTGTATTTTTAATTTTAGATAATTTTGTTGTTCCAATTGTGTCCATTGCTGCTTGTTTAATTATCTTAGCTATAGTGTTCCATTCTCTATTTTCGCTGCTTTCAATTTTATCTTTTAACTCTGCTTGATATTTTTCTAGTGCACTGCTATCGTTGATCAATTTCTCTGTGTTAAATTTATCGGATCTATTTTTAGATGATTTGTTTTTGTTTTTATCCAAATATGCCACTGTATTTGTATGTTGGTTATCAGTAGCCTGTGGTCTGACAACGTCAGAGTGCCTTGATATGTTCTTGCATTTGTCGGAGCATGTTTATATTCGTCTTGAACCATGATGAAATCAATCACTTTTCTAATATGTTGTACCTTGTTATCCTTCTTGTCCGCCCGTGTCTGTTGCCAGGTGGTCGAGTGGCGTTGTTTGTGAGAAAAGGATGTGTTTGATAAAATAAGGCCCTTTTTGACAGAAGTTAATAAGATGTTGGCCATTTTCGTTTCTAGTCCTTTTGGAAAAACTACCTATATGGATTTCATTTTGCTTCATACCTACTGTTGCATTCATGTCACCAGTAACAAAGACTGCTGACGACTTGTTTATGTACTTTCGCACAATTTCTTCTAGTTTGTCATACAATTGCGCTGTTTCGTTTGGCTTCTTCTTCGTGAGCTCGGAGTGTGGCGCGTAGCAATTTATAATTGTGATAATGTTGTTGTTGTTTTGTAGAGTGATCTTGATTCTGTTCCCGTTTTTTATTCTTCGTGATTTAAAGATTGATTTCGTTTTTGTCTTCTTTCTCGTACCTGGATCGAGCTGTAGCACCGCTATTCTATCGTTTACTTTCCATAGCTTGTAAACTTTATCTTTCCACTTTTCGTTGACTAGAAAACCAAGGCCATACGCGTTTTCCTTCGTCGGGAAACAGGTCAGTATGCACTTGTTTACATCTTCATAACAGCTATTTTTGATTTTCGTTTCTTGTAGTGCTGCGACATCGACTTTGTATCTTGCCATGTCAATTTCGAGATTTTCTTGCTTGGATACATCGCACAATCCTCTCACGTTGAAATTAGCAATGGATATACTCACTTCGCTGATGTGTTTTGATATGTAAACTTCGCAGTTTGTTGTTTTGATGACAAGTTCGAGTTGGAATTGTAGCTGAGTTACTGGACTACATCCGCCATCTTGCGTACACGTACAACTATCTCAACTACTCTATATTTATCTTTCCGTCCACTATCCTGTCCGAAAGTACTAATAGTGATATTTTCTTATTTGCTATATTTTCTCTTATAAACGAACGGTGGCTTCCCGAATCAAAAAGCATTCTCACTTTATGACCATTCACCTTTTCTAAGGCGGTCTGTAATGCCACCCCTGTGCCCTTCTTAACATCCTAATAATGATTAATAAAACTTGCATTAGTTACATTAATATCACATATCGGTAATTCACTGGGTAAAGCATTAACACGTGAATTAGACAATTTTCTAGGCCTTTCACACCTCATACTTTGTAAATCAGATCTAAAATTACCAGAGCCATCATTAGATGGCGAAGTCGAGACCCTTTCACGCGTGGACCTACTATCCTTATACTCGGAATTATTACATATGGTCTCACAAATGGAAGTATGTTGTTTACTTCCAGTCCTACAACTGCTATTAGCACAAAAACTACTTCTTTGACATTGTGAAACTTTGTGCCTTTAAGCCAAACAGTTAAAACAACGACCAAATCGTCTAAGCAAATACTTACGTTCACCGACATCCCTAATTTTGTGACAATCTTCGGCCCTGTGGCTCCCCGTACAGAATGGGGAAAATTCTCAGTCCGTTGAGTAGTCAGGGCACTGGCAGTTCGTATGTTCGGCTCTCGAACAATTCTCCTGGTCCATTCCTTTAAGGCGTCTTCTTTAACTTCGCTCTGTTCTTCTCTAATGCTCTAAGCTCTCTTCTCTCCTTCCCTAAATTGTTAAGGAAGACGTCCATTGACCACTGCAAATAATTTTCTTCGCCTCGAGAGAGGCAGAGCCTTATTTCCAAAGGTAGGTTCTCCATGATCGATGGCACCACAACCCCGAAGTAAGTTTCTGCTGGGACATACAGAGCTTCTTGTCCCTTGTGTCTAGCCTCGATCTTGCCATGGAGATTTCTCAGTTTCTTTATGTCTCGCTCCGAACGAATGGGGTCAACATTCAGCATTTCCGTTATGTGAGCCCGTTTGATTAAATCTTGACGGCCAAATCTCTCAATACGTAAGTGGAACGCAGCTCTGTAGTTTGCCGAGGTCAAGGCGAATCCCGCTATTGCTGATTTTGCCGTTTTGTCCACCAATGACTTAAAATATGAAAATTTATCCACGTCGGACAATCCTTCGTTGTTATTGATACTTGACAAAAAAGTATCGTGAAACTACTGCCAATCCTGAGGCTTCCCTGAAATCGTTTTACCACCAACTTTGGTAATTTTGCTCTAACCGAGGCAGCTTTCGGTGTCACTCGTTCTACGCGAGAGTTTCCGCATTTCTTCTCCAGTGTCAGAAGAAATCTTTTGGGTTCGTATAGAAAATCCTCCGCCTCGTCGATTTCTGTCTCCAGGCCTATCGTATTCATCGAGTTGGCCAGATCCAAAATTTCATCGTGTAATTCCTAAATCTGTGCCAGTTTCTCTTTCAATGAATCTAAATGTTGAACAATCGCAGTTCTTTCTGGTAAATCGGAATTCTGTAAAAACTGTTGAATCTTCGGCAACGTCTTTGAAACGTGTCCTCGATATCCAGCTCTCACTCTTTTCTTTCGACAGTAGGTTTCCATAATTGTTACTCTATCCGGCTCTGTTAGACCAAATGTTGAAGATCCGATGGCTTCGATGCGCGGTTCAGATAGAGAATCACATAAAACTCCAATCTAGAGGACTGTATACCAATCTTTTTACCAATAAACGTTCAATAAAACACTAATGAGCCAAATTATACAGAGTCATTACAATCAAAAGCAGTGAAACACACAACCAGTGAAACACTTCTATCAGTCTGATACAATCTTGATACGATCTTGAAGAATCTAAACGATCTTAAAGAATCTTGTAAGTTATCCAGTTACTTATACTCCCTGGTTTCCCACATGACTCATCTAGAAAACAGCATGTATTTACAATATTCACAGTTAAAAAATACCTAAAGTTACACACCCAAATCTCTATAATTTTCTAATCCCTTATTCATGATCAAAATATATTACAAACAATAGTAAATCTGAGATATCTACGTAAATAAGTCACGTTGCACGACCACAATCATGCTGTTCCCGGTGACTCACGTCAGTCAGCCTTTTTTCGGTAGATAGCGATTTCCCTACTGACGCATAACGATAATTACCTCAAACAGCATAGAAAAATACGGATGATTCCCCAACAAGTTCATTGACGATGCTAGAAATATCATTAACAAGAAAGCATTTAATGTTAATTTTCTTCCCTCTTCTCAAAGGACATAAAGCAAGTTGATACACATCTCTTATCTCAACATCTGCTTATTTACTCCCAAAAGCTTTGATACCCAATCTTTCTCTTCTCACAAGCCGCAAATCTAAGTTTTTAACAGCCTTGGGAGTTATAAAGGACTTCTGGCTACCAGTATCAAACAACACTCTGACCTTGCTTCCCTTTCTCGCATTCACCTTTGCCAAGGTTGTTTGCAAGGCCACTTTAGTCCCAGAAGCAGTGTTTCCCACCCATGAAGCGGCATTGGGGTCTAATGGGGTCGCATTAGTTGCTGCTTGCTGCGCTACCTTAGAGCTACTAGTGTCGCTATTCTTATTCGCCTTATCGCGGATAGAAACATCATGCCTTCCCTTAAACTTTGCAAGTGTGTTTCGATCTACAACTATAAGCTCGGTGACCTCGTGTCAAACATAAAAAACATTTAGCACATTTTTTCAATACGAACTTACGTTCTTCCACCGACTTAACTTTCTCACAACCCTCTGAAAGGTGTCCTTCTTGACAATAAACACTTCTTCTCGTAGGTCGTAAGCAGTGTGTTTGCAGTGCCAACTTCTGTTGTTGTTTGTGAGGATGATGGCTGAATTCTCGGTTTTTCAGCAGTGATGTTTCCTCCTGCTGAAATCTTTAATAGGATGTGACTCTCTCTAACAGCAATTTCCTCCCCCCCCCCCCTTTTAGAAAATCCTCAGCAGTCCACTCCAGTTGATCCTTTTCGTTGAATCGTATCATAGACAATGTTATGGATTCTGGAATCTTGTCCAAAAGTTAAGGTACCACAAAACCAGATGACGTTACCGTGTCGACGTTAAGAGCTTTGAGTCCCCTGTGGTGAGTCTCGATCTGATCGTGCATTGATTTCAGACGCGTGACGGTCCGTTCACTGAGGACTGGGTACAAACCAATAAGTTGGTTGATGTGGGCTCTCTGAATCACACTTTGTTTTGCAAACCGTTTCTTTAATAATTCCACAGCTACGTCATACGATGATTCAGTCGTCATAATTCCTGCAATAACGTTTCTGGTCGAATCTTCTAGAAAAGCCTTTAAACATTTCAACTTAACCACTTTTGACAGATCTTCATTTTCATCAATCGTACTAGAAAAGCCATCCCAGAATTCCTACCATTCGTAGATTTTGCCATAAAATTTTTTAAATTCGAATTTCGGCAATTTTGCTTGCACTTTTCTTCTTGTATGAGAACTCAATGAACTCACGGACGAGGAAATGCTCTCGTTCGAATTACTTCGCTGTAGTGCATGTGACGTCTTGACACTCATTTGATCCAGTGCATCTTGAATCGAAATGATGGTACATGTAATTTTATCCTTGTACTCGCTCGCAACTTCCATTTCCTTATCGATCGTCTCATCGTCGGCACTTTCATACAACTGTTCCAAAATTTCGTCGTCGAATTTTTTCAAGCCCTTTTCTCGGTCAATTCACTCTTTAGGTATTGAAGTTTCTTCTTATCAATTTCTTTAGAACTCGTATCCAACATTTCACTGACTTTATTTACCAATTTCGTGGCGTTTCTTATGTGTGAACTGCGTATTTTTCTTGCTTTTTCGATTTCTGACATTTTGTCAACTTTTATCCGGCTCGGTGACCGGATAAAAGTTGTAAATTTGTAAAGCCGCTGCTAAGTTCACTTTCATTGTTTGTATTATATATTTGCGACGATAATCCAGATATAACAGCAATACGATAATAAACAATAAATCCAATAATAACAAGATCGGGGATGGGAATTCTTGATTTCGTGGCCGCTCACCAGCTTGTCTCCTCTTAACTAAATTCAACCATGCGGTGGAGTTCCGCGCTCCGCACATAACTTTTGCCCAGTTGTTTGATTGGTAGGGTATAGCCCAGTCTTCTGCATAGCCCAAAATGAGTGATCTTCAGTCTGGCATGTCACTGGTGTATATGTTGAACAAGGTCAGCGCGAGAACTGATCCTTGTGAAACAACATTTCTTATTTTTCTTGTTTTACTTTCTCAAAGTGTGACACGAAAATTTTGGTTGTGTATCGTATTTGTCAGCAGTTTGAGGGTCTTTTTACATGATATTATTTTCGCAAGCTTTAACAAGAGACCATCTGTCCAAACTCTGTCGTATGTTTTTGTCAAGTCTATTGGCACAACTCCTGTTTTATGTTTCTTATCAAAGCCTCCATTAATGTATGATGTTAAGTTGAGGACTTGTTCATATTGTTCCTCTTTGTGGTCAAAATCCTGCTTCTTGTTTTTGGTATGTATGGATCTACACGAGGGGTTATTCTTGTGAGGATCACTTTTTCAAGCCATTTGTATAGGCAGCATAGTAGAGATATTGGACGGTTTCTTTAGGCTTTTTTTGCTGGTTTGCCTGGCTTTAGATTTGCTATGACTTTGTCATGTTTCCAGGCCTGATGGTAAGTTCCTTTGTCAATGATTTTGTGACAATGCTGTAGTTAGCCACTCAATTCCACTGGGGCCCAAATGGGTAATCATGTTTGGATAGATTCCATCTGTTCCTGCAGCTTTCTATTTTATAGCATTTTTTCATTTCATTTGGACTTACTGAGGCAGATAAATATAGAAGTCCTGCCTTGGAGAGTAAGTTGTATATGTTTTGATATTTCTTTTTGATGGATTTTTCAATGCTCACATATACGAATATTGAAAAAAAAGGAAAGCTGCGAAAACAGGTCATTAGAATAATCAATTTGAATTCCAATAATTAATGTGTGGCTTCTGAACTCGACCTTTCTATTCATTGTTGGTCATCTGTCTTTAATATATAACGCTTCTAATATGAGGTGATTATTTAAATTAGGTAATGCAAGAATCGTGACGTCATCTATGGACAAAATACAACCGCAAGCTTTGAAATGACTTACCAAAATACTATTTGGTCGGGAATGGTCCTTAATTCTGGTTTGCAAATGATGTGAGCAACATATTTGGTATACAACAACACTTTTAAGGGATTTTGGAACATATGGTTTCGATGTTGGTAAGACAGTTTTTACTTTAAGTTGGAGACAAAAAAACAAGAAACAGAACAGATAAAGTTACTTCACTCTATTGCTTTGTTGCACCTTGCCCTGCAGAAACTGTTCCTTCTTAGTAGTACTTTCATTAATTATAAATATTTCTTATTGAGATTATTTCTGTTCCTGTAAAGAAACTGCTGTGCTAGTCAGTATTTTAGAATAATTTTTAGTAGTTTTTTCCCAGTCTAATCATAGTCAAGAGATCTATGATTCGAAATAGTTTTATTTTGAAATTATTTATTAACGGCCGGAATTCCGGCCCTAAAACTACAGACCTTGCTTGTAGATGTGTAGGTGTCTTGTTTCGGGTAAATACTCTGATGCCAGATGAAACCCTTGGGATTCCTAAAGAGTTTTAGATTTTCCCATCCTTGAAGCTTTTGAAGCTCCGACCTTTATTAACCTTTTTAGGTTCAAGGTTGAGGCTGAAACTTACTATTATCCAATTTTTGAAATTTCGAGCCAAAGCTTATGACACCTTGCACCGCTTTGCTTTTTTATTTTTGTTGGTTGGGCTAGTATCGTTTTAAGAGCCATTCTAAAAAAAGTGCGACATTTGGCCTACAAGCTGGTTAGGGAATCTCAAAAAATTTATATCTTCTAGAAATATTGAAATCAGTCTAAAATGTTAGTTTGATCATATCTACGTTTGAAAAACCTAAATTGCACAACAAGAAATGAGAAAAAAACAGTAAATTCTCAGAGGGAAGTTATTGACCAGAATTTCATTGTAACATACGTTACAAACTAATAAAACAGAACAGTCGATTGAAGAAAAAACAAAATAGTCTATACAGATATTTTTTTTGAACTTATTCATAATAGTATAAAAGCACTAAGATAGTTAGGACAACGTTTTGTAGAGAAAAATGTATAAAAATGCAAGAAAATCTAAAAGTTGATAGGAAATATTTGAAACTAAATATCAACGACAGTTCAAAACATTGTGCAGTATTAATGGTTTGAAGTTAAGGCATCACACTTACTTTTTCGAATACTTAAAATACTAAAACTAATTTTAAATGATAAAAATGGTAATTACCTGTATTGGCGATCAAAAAGTGAAAATCGTAATATTTAATTCAAACTAATTCGTAACGTATGTTACTGTTTTCTCAAAAATGGTATGGAGAACAGTTTGCATGAAATTGAGCATTTAACACCAGTTATCAATGCTTTTGTAGAAAGATAAAGCCACTCAAATAATTAAAAACACTTTTTAGAAGGAAAAATATCGGAGTTTTCTAAAAATACTAAATAAAAACAAATATCTACGACACTTTTCACTCTTCGTGGTCTGTAGTAAACACATAACACATACTTTTTCGAATACCTGAAAACCTCTAATTTTAAATGAAAACAATGGTCTTTACCTTCATTGGTGATCAAACGCCAGCACTCAAATATTCTAAGCAACCTAATTCGTAACGTATGTTACTTATCCCACCAAAAAGACTCTTTGGACGTTCAAGATCACTTTTTGTAGGGAAAACATAATAAAACATTAAGACAATTACAATCATTCGAAAAATTAGAAAGGACTAGTAGTGCAACGAATGTTACATCTCATAAATCAAGAAATAAGAAAATTCTGCATAAAATTTTACTATTTTTAAGACAATAAAAAGGGAACAAAAATTGAAATATCCAAATGCTAACAAATCCCTAGTCTAGAAAATATAATTCAATGTTTCATTTTCCATTCAGAAAAACGATGCTGGATTACATCTACAATGGGCTCATCAAACTTTATTCCACGTTTGGTAACGATAGGCTCAGGAAGATTGCAAAGGATATTTTTAAAAGTTATCCAAATTTCATCCTTGCGTTTTGGAACACGAAACACGNAACGAATGTTACATCTCATAAATCAAAAAATAAGAAAATTCTGCATAAAATTTTACTATTTTTAAGACAATAAAAAGGGAACAAAAATTGAAATATCCAAATGCTAACAAATCCCTAGTCTAGAAAATATAATTCAATGTTTCATTTTCCATTCAGAAAAACGATGCTGGATTACATCTACAATGGGCTCATCAAACTTTATTCCACGTTTGGTAACGATAGGCTCAGGAAGATTGCAAAGGATATTTTTAAAAGTTATCCAAATTTCATCCTTGCGTTTTGGAACACGAAACACGGTTGTGCTTGTAATTATACCATGGTGTTCATAAAAACTGACATGGGCGTCTGACTCATCAACGTCGATAACTTTTCCGATAAACACTGCTTGGTCGTAAACAGCAGCAATATACTCGTTGATTTCAGGGAGAGTTTCTTGGTCTCGAGATGACGCATTTGATATTGATTTTAAGTTAGCCAAACGCCAACCAGGACAAGCTGTTGCAGAATCAGTGAAACAATTTTGGCAAAAACATGACATTTCCCTTACCCAAATGCGGTTGATGTCACTTGGAAACACAGTATGTATCTTCATAGTTCCAGCGACAGTTTCAATGTCGGCACATACGTTTTTGAGAAAGGAAGATGTTAAAAAATTGAATTTGATCAAGCTCGTTTCTTCGGTCGTTTTTGCCCACTGATGAAAGTCCCGAGTGTCTTGGATGATGGCTTTTGCGTGTTTCACTGCATAATCAGTTTTTCATTTTGCTGTTCCTCCGATCGGGTCGCATGGGCCTTTACCATGACCTGCTTCCATGTACTTCCATGTGGCAGCAACGTTAAAGTATTCGTTATGGCATGAGGTAATTTTAAAAATTGTTTTATTTCGATACTGAGACGTGGGAGAATCTGTCCAGTAAAGTACAAATTCCATTCGAATAGCTGCAGCACGAGAGACCGCAGTAATGCAAATACAAACCTTGCATCATGCCTTGGCTCATCTGAAATAAAAACAAATGATTGGTGAAACAATTTTCCTTCTTTCTTAAAATATGCGACAACTGGAAGAATTGTCACCTACGTTTGACTCCAATAGGCAGATTGGGTCTCTTCTTGTGAGCGACATTTGTAATCTTCCGCAAAGTCCATGTGAATGTAGATGTGATTTATGTGGAGGTTTTCTTTCAAGTATTTTTGAGTGATGAATTGATTCTTGATACGTTTGGCGTGTTCACGAAACAACTCAGTCTCCTTTTAAAAATACAATTCGAAATCAGATTTACTCTTCGACTTTCTCAGAACTTTCATCTTTTTCTTAATCTTTTTCTCTCCGGATTTTTTTTTGACTTTAACATCGACTTTTTGCCATTCTTCATAATCATAATTTTTAACTTTACACTTTTTCAAGATCTTTTTGATATCGCCAGTCGTATGTTTGATAAAGGTGTCGGGGTTGCTTTGTACAGTTTTATCTAACGACTTTAGCATTTTTAATTTTAGAGCAAGATTTTGGTGTTTAGTGCAAAGGCAAGATTGTCTGTTGACAAAATTGGCGAGGACACAATGTGTTGGTCTCTTTTTTTCAAACGTTGCGAAAGAAGCTTTCAAATTTGGATTTTCAGCTTTCAATTTTTGGTAGAGATTCGGCAAGTAATCATTTAAAGAACGTTTTTGAATTCGAGATTTTTGAACCTTTTTACAGTCACTTTTACCTGGCAAAGTAGTCGACTTATCATCCCTAGCATAAAATTGTAAAACTGTTTTGTGGACTTCTGGATCAAATCCTCGTTTCAATTGTGGAACATGAAGAACTTTGGACGATGTACGGCTCATTTTTCTCTGATCGTTTCCTGTTTTATTGGAGGCAAACTTAATCAGTTTGTACTTTTTCAATATCTTTCCACTCACCAATATCCTTACTCCAGCTCTCTTGTTTTTTCGTTCAAGAACAGATGCACGAATCTCTTCCGATATTANGTTTTTGAATTCGAGATTTTTGAACCTTTTTACAGTCACTTTTACCTGGCAAAGTAGTCGACTTATCATCCCTAGCATAAAATTGTAAAACTGTTTTGTGGACTTCTGGATCAAATCCTCGTTTCAATTGTGGAACATGAAGAACTTTGGACGATGTACGGCTCATTTTTCTCTGATCGTTTCCTGTTTTATTGGAGGCAAACTTAATCAGTTTGTACTTTTTCAATATCTTTCCACTCACCAATATCCTTACTCCAGCTCTCTTGTTTTTTCGTTCAAGAACAGATGCACGAATCTCTTCCGATATTACATGAGCTAATAGCAAATGTTTCTTTATTTCTTTTGAAGTTTTTGCTGGACTGAACCTCCTTCCTTTAACAAGTTAGAAACCATCTTGCGTGGGGTATGAGTTTGAATTTTATCAGTGTTCTTTCTTTTTCTCTTTTTCATTCGGCAAACTTTTTGCCGAAGTGAAGCATTGCTTTTTTTAAGGACTTCTTTTTCCTGCTCTAACTTGGCAAGCTTTTCCCTAAGCCGTTCATCACTACGTCGTTTCCGCTTCCTAACAGATTCTCTTTTCTTTGGAAAACTCATGGCGACAATTAAAGGTGAAGAATCAGATCGACAGGTTAAAGGCGAGTCGAGTGGTGTTGCAATGGTTGCATTGCTGGATTGCTCGGAAAGTTCTTTTGTCGATTTTCGATGTTTTTGAACTCTTAATCTAACAGCTTCTCCGCGCTCTTTAAGTTCAGTTTTAGAAAGGCTTTTAACTTTCGTGTAGTTTCTCTTTTGCCGAGCGCGTTCCTTCTCCAGGTATTTCAACCCATCTTTTGCTTTCTTCCTCTCACGATATGCTCTTTGTCGTTCAGCATTCGTTTTTGCCATGTCCTGAAACAACAGTGTCAGTGATCATTGTTTTTCGTTATTAAGATATTTGTAACATACGTTACGATTTTAGCACCTCAGATTTCGTTAGATAGGCAGGTTTAGAATGATAAATATTCTTTCGGTTGATTCATTTAATATTTTTCTCAAGTTTTCATTCATTGAAAGATAGATTAGACGGATAAATATTTTTAATCTGTATGATTTATTGTATAAGGTTATACAATGTTACTGAAAAATAATATTTACCGTTCGAAAGTTTAAATAAAACTACCCTGAAAACGCCAAAGAATAGATCGAAAGACACGTAGACTGAATAATATATTTTGAGGAAAGGATCTTGTGAGAAAGAACCGTTGGCTCTTTAAATCATCTTAACACTTAGTGATAAAACTTGTAACATACGTTACGAAAAGTAAGAGAACTTGGCCTTAAAACTTAAAAATCAGGCAAAAGTATCCATTATAACAGGGTTAGATATCGAATCAGGAAGTACAAAATTATGATTTGAACAAATTGTAGTACCCTAGAAATCTACTACGCAGAAGAATTTTGTTCCTGTAATTTAGTTCAATTTAGAAAAAATGCATCTATGCTGCTTACCTGTTTTCTTTCATCCACCTCCTGCAAATCTTCAGAAACTGTTTTTAGATGGTTCTCAAACAAATGGAATACCACATTGAAACTCTCTTTCGAACATAAACGTTCGAATTACATATAGATCGTGTTTGAAATGAAATGTTCGAAAAAGCTTTTTACCGACTTTTCTATGAATAAAACTATAAATTAATAGTAAATGTTTACATGGTAAGCTGTTGCCACAATTTGGAAATTTTTCCTTGGCCTAGATAAATTTTAATTCAAGTTTAAGGCTCGTGACATCAAATGTCGCACTTATTTTAGAATGGCTCTTAAACGTTCCGGTTTCTGTCTAACTTTGACTTCTCCGTTAATGAAATATTAAAAAATGCCTCACGCTCCGTTTACTTTGTGCTTTTGCTCTCTGCACCGGCTACATAATCGATAATGATACTTTATTAGGCATCTAACAATATTTCGAGGGTTCAGTGCCCGAACCAAGTATTTTGTTTTTGGCTATTTTTACAGGAGAACGTTTTAAGTGTTTTCCCTGGAGTGACTTATACACAAAATTCAGTAGGCCTACTTGATTTCGGTTCCAATCAATCAAGATTTGTTACTGGAATAAATGCGGTTGTTCACATGAAAGACAATGACAGTATCTATCATCTAATACCAAAGCGTAAAAAACGCCAAAAATGCTAAATACTGGGTTCTGGCACTGAAACCTCGGTTTGCTGATTTATTTTTTCAGTCGACTTCTTTGTTCATTTGTAACATAAATATGTTTCGAGTGCCTACAATTTACAGACAAAACCTCAATGGTACAGAGAATTGCTAGGACAAAACCATATGGAATAAAAGCCCTCTCAACAACCCCTATAGTAAATATTGTGATACATTACACTAAATATTGTGATACATTACAGTACTAATATTGCCCTAGGTCAGTCTCGCTTATGGAAATGTAGTATTTTTCAGCTAAGAGAAGTGTTCTAAAACTACATATGATAAAGATTAAGATAAAAAAATTTCATTCTTTTTTTTTATTCCCCTGTAATTGATTCAGGGGTGTTACTAAGTAGGTTTTTGACATAGGTTTTGGTAACAGTAGGCTTGATCATTTTGACCCAGAGATATTTTGCCCTACACATGCTTACGTAAATTGATATTGTAAATTGTTTTCCCATTGAGGTTTTGTATATTGTTCTGAAAGGTATTGTGGTTAAAAAAAGTATTTGCTTACATCGTTAATTTACTCCAGTTTCTTTTTGTTTCTAAAGTTTTCTTGTGTTGTAACAATTATCCAAAGTGGTTACGAAGATACCATAAGAAGGTTTAAAACACCACTTCCGTAGTGCTTCGAAACAAACAGCCACTTTCGTCTCCACAATTTTTCTGGTCATCAGGGATATCCTGAAGCAGCTGTTTCGACCCCTAAATTATCCTACAGCTTGATGTTCAACTTGAGTGGGGCTCTTCCCTTCGAGGAAGCCAGAATTGTGGTGCGTTGTTTCGTTATTCGTTTTCAAGCCATGTTTTGTCATCACGTTTGAGCCAGATCCAGTGCGAGCATAGTTGGACAGTGTGTTGTAACTGACTCATCATTCTACTGATTTCTTTTCATGTAAACGTGAACCTTCTTCTCAGCAGGCTTGTGAACTTCTTTGGGACATATCCTCTGCAGCCGATACCAATGCGGTGGCATTCCGTATCATATCCTGCATCAATACACCTTTGGACCAACTCTGTATACCGTTCTTGTTTCCTGTTTTCAGCATTTGTAAAATTGTCTTCCCAGCAAACAGTCAGCTCCAACAGTATTGCTACGGCTTCACTACTCACGACGATGTCTGGTCGCTGCTCTGTCTGAAGAAGAGGGAACACGAATGAGGCATCCAGATCCGCAGTTACAGTCCAGGGTCCTTCCCACCTGCAATCTGGTTTCTTAGTTGTCCTCTTCTTTGTTTACAGGTTTTCCTTCTTTATGGAACACAGTCTTTGCTTCCTCTATTACTGGCAATTCCCCGCCCTTAAACTTCTCCACCTTTGTTTTGATGGCGTCCACTATCACCTTGAGGACTTCATTGTGCCTCCAAGTGTAACGGTTGAGGGCCAACGAACAATTTGACAGAATATGTCTATAAGTAGTTTGCGATTTTATAGTGTAATTCAGTTGCATAATCTTTGTCAAATTTGATAAAGCTGTACTACTTATAGTACTGAATGTGGCGACATTTACCTTTAAATGGTAAAAATCTGAACATTATATTTACAGGTTAAAAGCAAAGGAAATGTAACTCGGAAAAAGCTTACGACTCATAACATGATAAAGCTCATACATCTATGGCTTCCTCTGAGTCCATAAAGTTTAGAATTTTCAAGGTTTTTTGTTTGTTTGTTTTTTGGTTGTTTGTTGGCTTGTTGGGTGGGTTTTTTTGTCTGTTTGCTTGTTTGTTTGCTGATATGTTGGTTTGTTGGTTGTTTGTTGGTTGTTTGTTGGTTGTTTGTTTTTTGTTTTTGGTTGGTTTGTTTGTTGGTGGTTTGTCTGTTTGCTTGTTTAACACAAGTCACTTGGGAGGTCATTGATGTAAAGAAAAAAGAGGTAGGAACCTCAGAATAGAACCTTTAAGAATTCCAGAATTAATAGAGCGCTAGTCAGAGGTACCGGTAGTTCCATCTAGTGTGATATGCATTTTAACATCTGAAGAAACGGACCAAATAATACAAAACACTCTTACAAATGCCATTTATAGGCAGGTTATGGAGACAATGTTGCCAGGAAAAAGAGAAGGTCCAGTTACTCGATCTTGCAAGCAAGCTAAAATTGTCACACGTTATGAAAGGTCTTTGACATCGTCAAGGCTTGACCACGTTCTTCACCAGATTTACCCCAAAACCTTTAGCCACTTTCTGTGATTACTGTCAAGAGGTCATCAGTTGAACAAGATCCTCTAAATCTGTCCCCAAAATCAAGAAAAAAGTGCTAGGTCCTGCAAAAACTCTATCAGTACATGGTTGACAAGTTGTTTAAATATCTTGCTAACGACGAAAGAAGACACGCGGCGATATTTTCCAGCATTAGTTAGATCACCTGCTTTCTTGACGACAGGGGCAACAGAAACCTTCAAGAAAGATGGGAAGCAAAATTTGGATAGGTAAAAGTTGTCAGAGATACCAGAGTTTCTGAGATACCTTCCGTCGGNAGCCACTTTCTGTGATTACTGTCAAGAGGTCATCAGTTGAACAAGATCCTCTAAATCTGTCCCCAAAATCAAGAAAAAAGTGCTAGGTCCTGCAAAAACTCTATCAGTACATGGTTGACAAGTTGTTTAAATATCTTGCTAACGACGAAAGAAGACACGCGGCGATATTTTCCAGCATTAGTTAGATCACCTGCTTTCTTGACGACAGGGGCAACAGAAACCTTCAAGAAAGATGGGAAGCAAAATTTGGATAGGTAAAAGTTGTCAGAGATACCAGAGTTTCTGAGATACCTTCCGTTCTGTCCAAAATTAAAATTTTGGACAGGACGGAACATATTCTCGTAAGACATTACATCGCAAGAATTCTACCAGTACATTGTTGATAAGTCGACCTAACTAATGACAGAATGCTATTGATATTGAATTGATATTTATATTAATATAAAATTGAAATTTTAATTGATATGTATATGGATATGAATACGAATATGGAGATGGAAGATAGCAACATAACGTCAATGAAACAAGGAAAAAACACGGGTAAATGAAATAATAGAAAAATCGTAAAAGACAGTGGGCAACACATTTTTTTCTTTGTTGTTATTCTTGGGTCTCGTCTGACTCACACTGCCTTATATTCTCAACTTGACTTAGTTACCCAACTCTAACGCTCCAATTCCTTTATTCTTTAATGACATTTTTACCACACGATCCGACCTCAGCCTCCATGGTATTTTGCTTATTTTTTCCGCCTCTGCTACACTTGATGCTTTCTTCATTAAACCATGTTCTTAGTTCTCAGACCTTTCCAGTTATAGGCATTAACTTGGCTAATCTCGTTATATCCCCATTCTTCCTGTGTTTATAAAACAACTTTGCAGCTCATATTCAAGTCATTCCTTTCTCGGTGATCACGAGTCTTGTCATCTTTTCTCTATTATTATCAGTGTTCCAAGTCCATGAAGTAAAACAGGTGTGGGCGTGCAAGTATATGACTTAAGTCGCATCTCCAGACATATTTTTCTATTTAAAACAACTCTTCTAACTTCTCTGTAATTTCCTCAGACTTCATTTCCTATTATTTTGAAATTATCTTGAAATCTATTTGTTTCTTAACAGTTAATTCCAGGTAACTAACTTTCGTAAGAAAGGTTCCCGTCTTCAGACATTTCAAGGACTTATATCTTCCGGTTATGTCGTCATAAGTGATTGTTGTCTTTCTCAAAATGCCCATGTATAAACTTTCTTTTGTCACGTTTGGACGTCATGTTGGAAGAAATATGATTAAAATTTAGTCTTTGTGTGTGGATAATGTCTAAAATATTGGAGGGCGGCTTTGTTTTAATTCTTGTTTCTGAAAACGCCTGTCCAGCTCTTGCGATAGTGGCTTGGTTAACAAGTAGCAGTTAACAAATCGTTATAGCTGTTGGAATCAAGAACAGATTGGTCTTTTTTTCAAATGACATAAAAACTCTTGAAAATTTTCAGATTTTTTTTTCTTCAGCAAGTTCTAAGAAGATATCATTTTTAATGTCTATTTTTGGCAAATCAGTTTAACTACTATAATTGGATATTAATAAATCTTCCCTTGATTTTTACTTCAAGCTGCCTTAGTATGTCATGCAGGCTCATTACTTTCTTGACCTTTATGCAAGAGGAAGATTGAATACCGAACCTCCTCATTTTCCTGGCAACTTTGTCTCCGTAACTTTAAAGTAGTGGGTATATGGTTCATGCCTTGAGTAATATTTAGGTAAAATAACTGATTAAATGACTATTTATTTCTTATGCCTTAAAGAGCACTTACTCCTGCTTAAACTTAGTATATTTTCTTACCCTTTTATTTCAATGAATTATCAGTATTAGAGAATAAGCTCCACCCGACGGCTTATAACAAAACCAAATCAAATATTTATTTAGCTTGATGTTCCATCCATTACTGAACTCAAATCTATTGTTAATTATTCCTGTCTGGAAGTATTTTGAAGTACTCACAAAGTCCTTATGATTCTCGTTGTTATTTTAAAACAATTTTTCAGCACAATCACTCGAGTTTTAGAGAGACCAATCAAACTATTTGCTTTGAACATAATTTGCTTCACACCCCATTTGTTCTTTTGGTTGACCCAGAAAATGTATTCCTTTAGTAGTCTCCTAACATATTTTGAAATCTTTTTGGTGATACCCTTTTACCGACAATAACAAAAAGCGTGAATACACATGTTTGACCCACTTTAGTTTGCAATTCCAGATGATTTTCCTAGCATAATGTTGCTTCCATCACAACCCTACGGGTATGTATATTCATGTTATCTTTCAGTCATCTTCATAATACCAAAATAAAAAATCCCGAGCCGATGTTGGGGACCTCATGTAAAACCAAAATAACTTGTCAAATATTTAAGAGCTTTAATTTTTCCATAGCAAACAATACCGGGCACCCTTATCTAGGTACGTTTACTTAGTATTTATATTATTGCAAGTATATTATCTCTAAGGGTTTTCACTAGATTTACTGCCTTCGACATAGTTAACAGCTCACTATGGATTTTGTGAGTTACAAACCTCTTGTCATTAGGAAATCATTAAACTTGAAAGATGATTTCGACTGTAGTTTTTGTTTTGACAAAGTTAGATTTGTAAAGCTGTGATGAGTGTAAACAAGAACTTTTGTGTTCAATCCTCCTACCTCCCTGAGACGGAAAGAGCTTTAGAATAATGTGATGGAAACAAGGGCGTTACATTTTAACTCCCCTCAGAAAAGTGAGGTAAAATTGTAACTTAAACAAGCACTTTGAATTGTGTTAAAGGAATCCACAAAACAACAACAGAGAATGCGAAAATAGCTATCGGTGTACATTAAACACTTGTTTTCTCATAATTTTTACATTGTGGCCAGTACTTAAAAATGTCCCTGAGTAGAATGAGAGTCCTCACATACTGCTAATAGGTTCATTTTACCAGAGTGTGTGATTAATTTCTTTGTAATGAAACTAGTTTATGTCAAAGACTTTAAAACACTTGTTTGAAAGCTATTTATATTCTTTACTAAGATTGCTTTCGAACTCTGTTTCCTTTGATTTCTCCATTTCCTTAAATTCTACTTTCAACAGAGATTTTGATCCAGTTAAACCTTTAAGCCCGGAGTCCGGGATGGGAGTGGAGACAGGAACTTGTGTCCTAGATATTTCTTACTATCTTGCATGAGATTATTGTTGATTATGAACAACTAGAATCTGGGATAAGCTTTGGAAGCTTTTTTTCTGACCCAATTACATGTCGTTTATGCTATTAGTACAAAGAAATATTCATTAAATTATCAATAACAAAGCAATAAAGGAAACAAAGCTATTGTTGATATTTGACCACTAAATTATCCACAAATTTATGAACATAAAGTCAAAGATGAAACCTGGAAAGGTATAAATGGAATACAAGAAATTTGAAGGGTTCTGCTAGACGTAACAGAGGTGGAGTGTTTTCAGGCAATGTAAATAGTTAAAATCAAACAAACAAAAATATATCGATTTATTGCATCTAAATGGGAGCTTGAAGTTACAAAATCAAAGCAAGGTGAGTTTATCATATTTACTGAATCAACACAAAAGCTCGTATAACTCCACGATTCTCTCATTTCATCCAAGAAACTCAATGTTCTATTGACCCAAAACTCATAAAGGCCTGGGACAAGCGTTGCATCCCCAGCATTTATTTTTCACAGGATACGTCGATTGAATTGGTCACGTGTCACTAAAACATGCTGCTTCTCTTCGAAGGATGCAATCATCCCCCCTACCCCCACCAGAGTAAAAAATATTAGCAAATATGGTTGCATGCAAGAGACATTTTTGCCACATATTTCTATACAGGCCCTCTCTACAGCTAGCAATTTGCCAATATCTAAGATGGCGACTGAAAAATATCTTGACGCATTTATTACTAAGCAGCGTACTGGAAGTTAGAGACCTAGCGCCTTTGGGGTTTCATATTATTGCTTTGAAGCTCTACAACTTTAAAAAAGGCCATTGGTTGGTATCACAGGCCGAGCACTTGGCCAGGAAAATGTTTCAAGCTTCCAATGAAGCTCTTCAGGAGGGCACTGTGTGAGCCCAGGAACTGGGAGCAAGGACTTAAAAAATGTTAGACTCATTATCTTAAAGTATCAACCCTTGACGTGTAAAGGACCAAGGACATTGTAAGCCTTCCAATACGATAAAAAGTTGTTTACATTTTCTAGCTTTCTTGTTTATCTACGATTTGGCAACTTAATCACAGTTTTGAGTTGTAACATTTACAAGTTTCGTTATATCACATACCTTGATCAATATGCCGAAACATGTACATTGTAAATAAAATGTTGCAACTCAAAACTATCATATTGAATATTAAATTTATATTTTTTGTGATGAATTACAATTTTAATCACATTAGGAAAAAAATTCCTTTTCCATAGCAGCACGATGACTTATATGGTATTTGTTTATGAAATATTTCATTTACCCACAATAATTTCTTAAACCCTACTTAAGGAAGACGTGTTCTTTACATCATTATGCTCTGAAGGGTTTTGTAGTTTGCATAAAGCATGTCCCTTTTTTAAAGCTGTGATTAAATCAACGAAACGTTTGAAACCGCTGATATCAAAAAAATCTATTTTGTTGTCTGCTACAGTGACAGAGAAGAAGAAAATATGCTACAAAATATAACATTTCGCAAATTATTTCTTTCAAATTTTGTGCTACTTGACGTCGGACGTCGAAAAAAAATTTTAGCCGACGTTATTAGGATTTCATCAGAATAGGGATGGATTATTATATCTAGGTTCTTGGTTTAAAAATTTTATTTATCTTTTTTTGCCTTTTCTGAGATATTCTATGAAGGTAAAATGAATCAACGAGTGTGAAATCTGGTGTCATGTTTGCAGGAAATCAAGATCTTGAATAATTATTTTCAAAACAATTGGTTCTTCCCTGTATAATGTTGCAATGTTTAGAGATTGTAAAGTTGAAAAGAGAATCAATGCAGCAGGGATATGGTTTCTGCGGAGAATAATGAGAGTACGATGGGAAAGTCATACAACGAATGAAGAAATTTTAATTAAAACAGACAAACAAAAGAAGCTGATGAAAACAATTAAGAAAAAGCAATTACAGTTCCTTGGACATTGCATGAAAAAAGACGGCATGGAAAAGCTGGCACATACGGGCAAGATAGCAGGGAAAAGAGCAAGAGGAAGACAAAGGGTTACATTTTTCCAAAGAATTGCAGAATGGAGTGGGATGTCAGCGATTGAAGTTATTCGATGCACAGAAAGCGGGAACGATTGGCATAAACTGGTCGCCAATGTCATACGATAAGACACAAGAAGAAGAAGAAGAAGAAGAAGAAGAAAGTTGTTTGATGAACGCCTGGGCATTCATAAGTGTTCAAATAACTTTTATGGAATGTTTACAACTTAATTTTCCTAATGATAACGCAATAGTGTCAGTGATAGTATATATTTAACTGTCAATCTGCGCGCAGTCACCAGCAAACAATTTTTGTTTAATCGACGTTTGAATGGCAGAAAAGTTAAGGAAGATTGTAATAGTGTCATTTGGTAAAGATGACACAAGTTTGAAGAGAATTTTCGAATTGGACTTAAATATATTTGAGCAAACAAATAATATATTTCCAAAATAAATATATAGCTTCTACGTTATGTCACCTTATTAATACTGTACCAACTCCAGAAAAGAGATATTTCCAGAGGCAGAAACGTCCTATCGCTTCCACATGACAACGTGTGGAAGCGGTAAGACATGATATCGTGACTAGAGTCCTTCAAATTGTATTGTGAAATTGTGAATGTCTTGTGAAATAGCAACGCAGATAAAATAGAATACCATTCAACAAAAAGGCATTTGTTTATGGAGGGGAACTTTAGCCACCTTGCCCCCTTTAAAATCACACCTGCCTACTCCTCTTCTTTCCAAACCACTGTTTCAGCTGTCGTAAATGTGATCATCGAGTCAGTTAATCAGTTATATAAGGGAAAATTGCTTTTAAAGAGGTTAGTGACTAGAAGAGAGAACATATTAGATAAAATAATTTTTGCTCCGGCTCTCGTTCACCGTATGGTATTCAAAAAATGAAAAAGTAATAATTTCATTACAGGCCAGGGCTGTAGTAACTAATCCATTTAGTTTCTTTATTTCCATTTTTATGGTAGTTAACCTGGTTTTAATCTGTTCTTCTCTCTTTTTTCCCTTCTTTGGAGCTAATAAAGTTGTAACACTATTTTCTATTGATTCTATCCGTAATAATTTCATTAGCTTTAACTTCTAACCAACCTTACTTAAACAGGTAACATGATGTCATATTGCAAATGTCACTGATAATAACCTAAGGAATAAGAAATAACAAACTAATAAAAGCTTATGGCAATAGTTCCAAAGATCTCAGGCCCTTTTATCACTGAGTGTGTAAACAGGTTCTATATTTATATTTTGATCCATCTGCTGCAAGCTTCTTTAAAAAGCGAAGGATAATTCTAATGAAAACCCTGAACAACTGACTATATTCTGATGGACAATGCCATGTTTTACTCTATTACTTAGAAAGATTAAGACAGTAGAGGGCTACAATACAAGAGCATAGATTACGACAGTGTATCTTGTTTTTTACTGGTCAGAAATTCGTTACACACATGTTTATTAATAATGTTATATCAAGTTACGTTAGTATAGGTTAAGAACATTTAATTATGATTTTCAGTAACTTACATTACGTGTATAGTAAAACAGTTAGTTTCATTAATGATAAAAAAGCATCTGTTCCTTAAAATTTAGATGTGACTTTGAAAATCCATTAGATGTTGTCCATTGTCTTGTTAAATCCAAAGAACATTTTAATCTGTATCCTGTGATCTGAGGGATATTTCCATTTATTTGAACTTACAGCATTTATTGAAATTCTTCACAACTTTACTTACACTTTACACAGCTGATCGTATACTCTTTTTCTCCTTAATTTCACTCTCTATTCTGTACTATAGTTGGTTAGCCACAGCAAGGAACCATAGGAGGACCACATTGAGGGCTTGGCATACACATAGGTGGTGGTGGTGGTGGAGGAGGAGGTGGTGGTGGTGGAGGTGGAGGAGGTGGGGGAGGTGGGGGNTGTCCATTTTCTTGTTAAAGCCAAAGTACATTTTAATCGTTATCCTGTGATCGGAGGGATATTTCCATTTATTTGAACTTACAGCATTTATTGAAATTCTTCACAACTTTACTTACACTTTACACAGCTGATCGTATACTCTTTTTCTCCTTAATTTCACTCTCTATTCTGTACTATAGTTGGTTAGCCACAGCAAGGAACCATAGGAGGACCACATTGAGGGCTTGGCATACACATAGGTGGTGGTGGTGGTGGAGGAGGAGGTGGTGGTGGTGGAGGTGGAGGAGGTGGGGGAGGTGGGGGAGCACCCATTGATGGATTGCAGCAGCCTGGTATGGCCTGGCATTGACTGGGGCATGGAGCTTGTGGAGCTTGAGGTTGACTAACTATAGCGGCCCAATGTAAACAAAGGGGAGGGCATGGGGGTGGTGCCGGTGCAGGCATTCCTGGTGGTCCTGGTGGTCCCATTGGTCCCATAGGGCCCTGCATTCCACCAAATCCGGGACTACCAGGTGGTCCTTGTGGGCCAACTGGTCCAACAGGTCCTGGAAGCCCACTCGGACCAGAAGGTCCAACGGGCCCGGGAATAGCAACAGGTGCAGGAGGAGGAGCAGGGGCAGGAGCAGGGGCAGGGGCAGGAGCAGCAGCAGCACCACCTCCTGCTCCACCGTAACCACATCCAGCACCCCCGTATCCTCCGTAACCGCCAGCACCACCGCATCCTCCTGCGCCGCCATATCCCCCTCCGCCATAACCACCACTACCACAACAAGACGCTGAACATGAAGGGTAACAGCTTGAAGAACATCCTCCACCACACCCAGCTTGTCTTTTAGCTGTTGAATAAAGAATAATTAGTAAAAAGTAAGTTAGGTCTGCAAGACTACAGCAGACACGAATAATGCGTATGATGAACTGTCGTTTTTCTTTTCTCTTCTTTATATTGATACTAAGTACAATTGGAAAGAATAGAATGTTAGAATAACGTCGAATGCGTTGTTATTCAGAGTGAAATGTTTACATAACATTAGTCTACTACAAAGATTTTAGCATAAAATCAATTGTAAAGATCTGTCGGGTAACAAACTATGAAAAAAACATTTGCATTGCCTTGAAATTCTTTGGAACTCTGACAGTAAGAGAATAACTAGCCTAGTTTTGCCTTCCTTACAACCGAAAATCCAAACATTAAGCCTTGATTTCATTTGTTAACGATAACAGCTGCCTTACAACACCAGGAATACAGTCTTCTGAGTGAGTATAGGTTAATTTTCATTACAGGATAAAATAATGGTTATTGATTCATTAATATTGATTTTTTCTAGAATAAATTTGAAGTTTGAACATACAAAAAATGTGGAAGAACAGAACGACCAAGCATTAAAATAGTAGAATGATCAACCCTTAACGAGAAGCTGGTTTTCTCTAAATTTGTAATTAACAAGCAGCAGTAATATCTTTTGCGTCTATATGTTTTCTTAATTTTAAAGCTGATAAACTAGAAGCCGTAAGTTTAGCGCGTTGGCTGACCTAAATTACTCAAAGGACTGAACATATGGATTAACATTGATTTGCCGCCTTAACACAAACAAAAGCAAAGGAAAGGCTTTTAAGGGCCTTCACAGGAAATTTCAACCCTTTCATTCCAGATGCGCGTTAAGAGAGTTTTCATTGAACTAAGTAAGATCCAGCAGGAAAATTAACACCTAATCTAAATGACTCAAAAATCCGTTTACTAAAAAATTTTTCTGGAGAATACCCCCAAAGCAATAAAAACAATATTAAATTTTTATTCGTATATTGCGTATAAGAGTCTCAAAATAAATATTTATTCAATGTCTTTAATATTCTGGAGGTCAGTCTCTGAATTAAGTGTAACTAGTTAGTTCTAAAAACAGGTTTCTTTACAAAATGTATTAATTTTTCCTAAAGTTATAACATAAAGGATTTATACGTCTGTTAAATCAACGCTATTTTTTCTACAAAAAGGGCTTCAATAATTTACACATGTTAGTTATGAAGCTCTTTCTCGTTTTTTCGTGGTAGTCTTTGTGGTTTTAATATTTGTTAACGTCATGCTCTTCAAAGTCAAACCTTAATGTTTGTCAGTGTCCTTTAAAGATGTTAAGTATAAAAATTACTGAAAATTTGTTAACATATCTGTATTATGATATATTTGTCATTCTATTGTTTTTCCAATATAGAAAACGTTCTTAGATAAAGCCTTCCGATCACCAAGGACGGTATCGTTGGTAGTCTGTCTTTACGTCATTTTGTCTTTCAGTCCATTTCGCATATTTACTTTACTTTCGTCCACAACATGATGGTGAATACACAGGTGCACAAGCTTGGGAGCAGGCGGGAGCTGGAGGTGGGGGCATAGGAGGTGCAGCCATACATGAAGGTGTAAAGCAAGGAGCTGGAGCTTGTGCAGCCATCTGGGAGCCACAGTTTGGAGACATGCACGGCATCATAGGAGGTGGTGGTGGTGGTGGAGGGGGAGGTGGAGGTGGAGGTGGAGGGGGAGGAGGAGCTGGTGGTGCACAAGATGGGGTCACACAAGGAGCAGCTACTGGCATGTACATTTGTGGAGGAGGAGCAGGGGGTGCACAACAGCTAGTTTGCTGACACTGCGAAGGGCACTGATAACCCACTGGGCGAGGAGCCTGTGGTTGGCTAAGGATTGTCCACCAGTGAAGGCAAAGAGGAGGGCAAGGTGGAGGAGGTGGAGCAGGCATTCCGGCAGGTCCTGGGGGTCCGACTGGCCCCATCTGTCCTTGAGGTCCATTATATCCTGGAGCTCCTGGAGGTCCTGGGGGTCCAATAGGACCAGCTGGTCCCATAGATCCGATAGGGCCTATTGGTCCAGCTGGACCAGGTATTGGCGCTGGCGCAGGGGCAGGTGCAGGTGCAGCGTATCCACCACCATACCCACCACCGTATCCACCCCCATAACCTGCGTAACTAGCGCCGCCACATCCAGCACCCCCGGCTCCCCCAGCTGCACCTCCACAGCCAGCGCCAGCTGCACCATATCCTCCGTACCCTCCTGAAGAACAGCAAGACTGGGAACATGCAGGAGCACAGCTCGGGGAACAGCCACTTCCGCAAAAGTATCTTTTCTTACCAGCTGCATCATCCTTTCCTTTACCAGCGGGTAAACTTCTTTTATCTGAAATAAGGAAAGTATTAATTTATGTCTACTTGATAAAATTTAAGAAATCTAACGTATAACAGCAGGTGAAAGGCTAAGTATGAAATACAAATAACACATTTTGTACTATCGTCGTTTTACTTTTATCTTGAGGCTGCTAATAAAATATTAAATCATATTTTTGACCTAGTAAGAGTTTTGGAAGGATTGTTTATAAAAAAACATCTCTGCAATTTCGTTTAATCCAGTAACTTTTTACGTTTAAATTAGAATCTGATAAATATGTTACTTTCACAGAATGCTTCTTCTTATTTTGTTATTTATTGAAAATCGAAGTCAAACCCTGGAATCTCGTATGTCTATCTTGCTTCCAATCATTGCGGAAAATTTTCAATAGTGCCTTTCGTCACTATTGATCCCCAGTTAAGAAGGAAAAACGTTAACAACAATACTGTTGCGTGTGGCCTAAATAACAATATCCGCTGTCAGACAATGTTATTTAGGGAAAATTGTACGGGTAGTAAATTAGGTACAAGCCTCAAAGGGTAGAAAATTGTGTACAGATTAGACTGATTTAATGGATACAAATACCAGTATGTACATTAACAGCGCCCTGCAATTAATAAATAATCAAAAATAAATTCCCTGGCATTGTAATCGTTTCTCATTTTCGTGCTTTTATTTCTAATTAGTTAAATTGAACTTTTAGAAATTGCTGTTTAAATCATGAAAGGGTTTGTTGCCTATTAATTGATTTTATGCCACACTTACGTTGTTGTTCAGTATTTTGCTATTTTCTGTACGTCTTGTCATTATGAAACAGTTAAACAAGTAAAAAATAATAAATAATCTATCGTACTTTCATACCATATTTCTTCTCTCTCTTATTTCCTCACCAATCTATTTAGATTCATTCCTATTGGGGTTTTTTCTTCGTCTTTCTTCTTTCTTTCGCATTTTGATACACACATTTCTAGTTTATTTCTTTTGTTTTCAGTCATTTACCAGTTTATCCTTTCCTTGCTTTATTTCACGACTAGATCATGTGGTTTTTTTTAAATTATGAAATTTCTCACTTTCTTACTTTGCTCTCCTTCCCTCCAAAAAACAAAAACCATACACAAAGTAGCTAACTAAAAGTAAAGTTGTTTTGGTCATCAGATTGGGGGTTTTTTCTGTCGTAGAAAGAAGTGAATTCTAGGAGCAAATGTCACCAAAGATAGTCCTTACCGTCCTCTTTAACGTCTTTAACCTGTGTTATAATCTTGCCGTGATACAAGAACATTTCTTTCACTGAAATTTAAGATGAGCAATACCCAGTTAGAGCTGGGAAGATCAGATAATAGAAACACAGTTTACAGTAGGCAAATTGTTAACTTCGATTTAAAAGAGCGATTTACAGTACTGTAAAGAAATATAAGACAGGTTAACGTACCAACCAAGAAGAAGCAGTTAACAAGTCGTTTCTATCGAAATATAAAGTATGAATATATGTATGTATACATAATATGTATTTTCATGTAAAAAAATTGAAAAAAGTATGACAATATGGAAGACAGCTCCTGATAGACTCAGTTACTGAAAGACGTACAGTGATTCAATTTTTGAGGTATCTTGTCATTTAGGTATTATTTGTCAAAAATATGGTAAAACAATAAAATGGATTTGATGAAAAAGTACTCGTCTGATTTTTAATATTATTCATGCAAGATGCGTGGCATTCATGGTGAATGTTCTACTCTTCTTAATACTTAAATATTCAGAAATTGTTGTCTGTATTTGTTAGATACTCAAACAAATTAACTTTTATCATTCAGTTGTTATGAAGAACATCATGTTATTCACAAGTTAGCTATTTTATGTTTTAGCGATCTTATTGATTTATGTGATCGTTATGTTAACAGTATCATTGTTATTATGTTTAATTTCTATTATTTTTTTTTATTATTGTTACTTAAACTAAATAAATAAAGTTGATATTTTCATTTTAACAAACATATATGTTGAGATCAACAGAGGATCTAATAATGTGAAACACACAACGTACATGATTATGTTTAGCTGTTGATTCTGGTGTGTTATGTCTTTAGCGAGGTTTTCATTTCATTTCAAATTTGCTTAAGACAAAATCACAATGATGTATTGGAGTAATTTTAATGTCTGTTGTTTTCATTATATAAAATGTAGCTTCTACAAGAAATAATGGCAATGTGAAGCTGGATCTGCAATTTTACTGTAGAGAAAATTGCAATCCACATTAATTCATGAAATAAGGAATATTTATTAGGAATTGTTTTATAAGCAAATACATACTAGGAGAACAATCGTTCCGTTGTCGATAATATTGTCTTATTAAAAGGATCATTTTGAATTTTGAAATAACTTGTCTGCTTTGATTTTTGTTTCTGATAAACTTGAGTCAAATATCACGAGAATAAATCAAACTAAACAATTTTCTTACACTCGTACTGATAAAACCAACAGCAAAAACATTCTAAAGTAAAAATACACTTACCTTTTCGTGCATAAGCTGATGCTGCACATACTAGAAGGACGACCAATATAATGCGAGCCATTGTGAAAGCTACACGAAGCAGAAGAATATGAAAGAAACAGTTGAGTTTACATCGTACTAGAAGTAAATGAAGTTAAGGAATACTATAAACAGATTTTCGAATCAAATGACGAACCCAACAATGCCCTCTCTTAAAAATTTTCCCTCTAAAACATTTACAATTATACAGTGCTTCCCTTTTTACTGCTCTTCCTTTTATTTCAATGGTTGATCTTTCCTCCTGTGACTTAAATTCCACTGATTGAAGCTGTCTTCGCAATGTACTTTCAGAAAACTGATAAACGTTAGTTAATCTGAAAGAATAATCTAGAATTCCAAATCATTTTTATTCCATGTAGGTATCGTCTATCTACCCTGTTCTCTGAGAAAAATCTCAAATCTTAATGTTTCCAAAAAAATACAATCCGACTTTTAGGACAGGAAAACTTCGCACCTCTTTTTTTTATAAAAATCAAATGCCTTTGAGACTGTACTCCTTGAAGTTCCTTGAAAGGTGAAAAATATTTCTTTTGCCAGAGTAATTTATTTTTATCTACTGTGAATCTGATCAACTCACCTGTTCTCCTCTGAGTTCGAGTTCAACTGATTTGAGGCTGGGGCACATTCGAGAACTTTTGACTTAGCTTGACCTGAAATTAATATTTCATTAGATGATGTAGTCGATAACACGGTGAGTGATTTAATAACTTTGTCTGGTTTTGCTATAGAACACTTTATTTATTATACCTTCAAACAAAAAATTCTGGAGCAACAAACAACTCTAAGCTGCTGATATGGTGTTTCTATTGTTGTTCAAAGGGCACATGAAAAGCTATTGTTCTAGATCAGTCAATAGATTCAAGACTACAAAAGCGTATCCAAAAACACACAGGTACAAATGACCTCAGACAAGACCTGTGCTCAGTTTTTATTAGGGTTCAGCAAGCAACAAGCTTTTAAGCATTCTGTTCAGCCTGTCCTCAAATGAGTAGATAGTTGTAAAATGGCAACATCTTTAGGTTTTTCCTACTCCTCTATCAAAGCCGTTGGGTAGGTCATGCTCACTTGTCAGTTCTGTGTCAGCATTAGCAAATTTGTTTGGCATACGAACATATTGCATGCTCATCTCGAAAGTTGCAACACACTTGGTCAGAACTAGCCATACTAATGTTATTGATATTTGTTTCCTAAGGGTCTGCTTTAATAGGAGCTACATACTCAGGAAACTCTCATCAATGAAAAACATAAAATACAAGCTATTTTTCCTTGCTTATCTTTTTTTCGAATACTTTTCGAATTTTTTTTGAGAAGCAATTTTCAACAACTGAAGATTATTTGAGATTGCTATGTGGTTTTTTTTCATACAAGGTTTTGGTATTAAAATTTTTACTCCATAACAATATGGGTGGGAATACACCAAAAATGTAAATGTGATTCAAATTTGAATGTAATAAAAACAACAGAAACTAAATTTAGTGGGACAGCAAATCTGTAGTAACATTTATTTTCTTCAGGTAAAGCTTGATATAGACACTACTTGTAAATATAGTATGAATGTTATAATACTTTTTGACTGTAAAGGAAAATGTTATTTCCTATTACACCGAAACTTAGTTTCTAAAATACCTTACACAAATATTAAACAACAGTAAAATCTGCCAAAAAATTGCACCTAAAATTATAAAATTACTCTCTTTTTGAGTTTTGAACATGCAATAAAATTTCCACTAATTATGATACAGGTGAGAAAGGAATTTTATGTATATAAAAAACAAGACAACGTGAGTGTTTGAATAGTAATTGCACAATTACATTTTGAAGTATAATTTTGGAAGTTTTTTTCACAAGTTCTTTGTTGATTGTCACAAGCCTACGCTCATTGCTCCACCTCATTGCCTTCCTAATATAACTACAACCCCTTTCATGTTTTTGGGTATTTTTTAAGAGGTGCATTTAGTAGGGAGCTTCCTTTATCTTCAGAGCCTATTTTAGTTGTAGGTACCTTGATCTGTTTACTTTAAATATTTATATATTGATTTTCAAGCAAAATTTCCAAGAAAGCTTTTTCCAGCTGTCTTGGAATTTTGTACAAAGAAAAGTGCTCCTGAAGCAGTTCTGAAAACCAATTCTCTGTAGTAATTCAAAATAAATGATCTAGTTCAAGAAGATGGAGAACTTAAACAGAGAAAGTTAGCAGTTACTTTGGCAGGACTATATGAAAGTTTTTAAAATCAGTGGCAAAACGTGAATGTGATATTGTGTTTGACAGAACGCAAAAGGAAAAGCTTCGTGGCTGAAGATATAAGCCAGTATAAAACGAACTGATGTCGAAGATCGAAGGGATACGGGGTATTATTAGTTAGCTATCTGTCAGTATGTAACTGCTCATGTTCCATGAAACAAAGTATCATAAAGCACTCATCATATAGAGAAAACAGTTATAATATTGGTTATTGTTGGGTTGTTTTTTCTGAAAGAAAAATACAATAGTGTCTATTGTTTCAAAGCTTTGATTCATGGTAGCGATAACATTTAAATTAACACCTAATGCACACCTAGAGAATACGAAAAAAGTATTCAATTCATTTCGTTTTATTAGTAAATATAAGTAAACAAACGAATGAAAATAATAGTGTTCTTCTGCTACAATTTACAGTGCTCAATTGAAATCCAGAGCGAATATACAAGGTAAAAAGAGCAAATTCAAAACGCGTATAGAACTTGGTTTCGTGTCTTACACTCATCAGTATAGCTGATGAGTGTAAGACACGAAACTTTAAGTTCTATACGCAAGTTTTGAGTTTTCTCTTTTTACCTTGCACTAGCAAATATAAACAAACTTGAAAATAGAACAACATCTTTTATTCATTGGCTTTGCAAACATATCTTGATTCCGAAAGTATGGAAAATATTCAAGCTGAAGTTTAGCAAATAAACAGGGAGTAATGTAGAGTTAATAGCATCTTTTTTAAATAATTCATTAATTAACTTGTTAAAAGGTGGAGCGCTGATTGGCAGAGAATGTAGAGAGCTTCCAGCAAAAGTATGTGACATCATAAAACTGAAACAATGCGTAATATAATCAGTTTATGGAAAAAGATATATTTTACATTTAACTGTAACAGGCCAAAATGAGAAAAGACAGTAAATGAAGTAAGGCTAAGGAATTCCGCAATAGGGAAGTTTGGGAGAAAGAGTTAGCACAGAAGTTCCTATGTATCTCTTTTTACATCCACTCTATAATTATGAAAAGTCTTAAAGTACCTAATGGAGCATGTTCTGACAAGAAAAAAGGGAAGCAAACCCTGTAGAAAATGTAACAAACTAAAAGCTTTAGAACGTAGGCAATGTTTATGCAACAACAAAGTGATTGACTGAGCCATTGACATTACGATAACACTTTGGTACAACAGCCCAAAGATAACATGTGAACTTCAAGAAATCTCTGGAGTGAACTTATAAAAGGTATTACACAAATCCTGCGGACAAGACATTAATGCAAGACAAAAGAGATCTAACCTTTTGGAGATGGACTTACATTAATTTGTCAAATATGTTAATTTTCATATAGTTAACAGCAAAGGAGACATCGTGAATCCTCACTGAAGACAACTCTACTGACCTATACTTCTCCATGCTGAGGGAAATTGTCCAAAGGTTAAGAGATCCTACCAAGGACGTCAGTTGCGTTTCCCAAGCATTAAGAGTCATCAGCTGTTTTCCCACTCACTTTGCTATAGCTTTTAATTAAGGCTTTACTTTCCAATACATTTTCTTATGAACAGGAAGTGGAAATGTCGTACCATACGTGGAATACAAAGGAGTGGCATCCAAACAAAGTTTATGTAAAGATAGGCTCAAAATAACCCTTGCAGAACACCCGAAAGAATACCTTTGGACTTAAATAAGCCACAATCCCTAAACCTATCAGTTCCTGAAAAAGCAAGTTAACGATCGAAAGAATGCTAATAGAGCTACAGTTATTAGAAAAAGAACATCTTCCGGAAATTCTAAAGGCCAGAAAGATGCTATTTTTAAATATGCAAAAAAAAAAAATGCAAAAGAACGAAAAATGGAGATGACAAATTCTCAGGAACAGACAGATCCTAAGAAGAAGATTCTCCTGGTCTAAACCAGGAAATTTATCAGATGAAGTTTATCAAATGAGAAATAAATAAGAGGTCCTGTTACAAAAAACTATTTTGGATACTCAAAAATCACAAGTCATGTTCCAGCTACTTATCTTGCTTTCTATTTACTTGTACATTTGCTTTGGCAGTTAAAAATTGCACAACACGCTAAAACCTTTAGCTAAAGGAGACTAAAATAGTTGCTGCTCTCTAGTTTTCAGAATTTTTCTTGGAGCCCAAAGATTTGTTTATTTAAGCTGTTAGTTAAAGGTGAGAAATCTGTAAGTTGAAGAAAAAGAGGCGGAATAAAGTGGAAGTAGACCAGTGATTATATAACTGGCTTCTGTTTAAAATATTGTATTATCTTCATGAAACCATGAAAGTTAATGGAGGCTTGACTTTTGTGTCATCCTAACTCTTATTTACATTGCGTATTCTCCAGATCACTTCCAGACAGTTTGTTCCAGTACATTTGTAAAAGAAACATATCCATCGTAAATAAGATGAAAACTTTTTTCTACAATTTTTTACTTCTTATATAAGAAGCGCTAATGTTTGCCTGTCTGTCTGTCAGTCTCTGTGTACAGTGTTGGCTTCCAAACAAGGGACCGATCGCAGCCAAACTTGGCACGAACATGGAGAAACATCCGGGAAGTGACTTCAGTAAACCGGAACTGATGTTATAGGGTCAAATAGGCATTTTGAAGACACTTAGCTGACTGTAAGAGTATTTGTACGATCGACACCAAACTTGGACGAAACCTCCATGGGAACGCAGGGGAGAAAAATTGGGCACGGTAAGTGACGTCATGAAATAGGAAGTGGCCTTTCTGGACAAGAAGTAGAGCTGTTTCCGACACTAGAGACCTCAGATTGCAGCGAAACTTTGCAGAAGGCTATAGCTCAGCCAAAAGGAAGTGACCTTATAAAGCTGGAAGGTGGGCTGTTTTAGCATTGCAAAGCTCCGAGTTCGACAAAACTTAATAAGAGGCTATAAGGATGCCTAATGAACACCATGAAAGGACTGAAAAAGAGCTGAAAAAGTTATCAAAAAGTCGGTACAAAAACAAACACAAGGGAATACCCGGGCGACAATGAGAACACAAGGGAATACCAGGACGAAGCCGGGTACTCTGCTAGTAGACAATATTTGAACAAGGCCAAGCTGGCTTTAACACAGAGACAGCAACAAGTCACCTTGAATCTACCAGATTTTGTTTTATTGAAGCCAGATCTTAAAGGTTTTAGTAACGCAAGGTATTAACTTTGACGTGCTTCTTTTTTCTTATTGAGTGGACTCGTCAAATAATGCCACAGAAATTTAAAATAACTATTCCTTGGGGTGTAATTTCAGCACCAGTTTTTACATAATTTTCTAGCAACCTTTACGCTCCTCATACCAATGAGTAAGATCGAACAGAACTTTAATAATGTTCGTACTACGGGCCACTACGTCTACCTAAACAGTAGTTCAAAAATATGGCATTAACTTTGTGAAAACATCTAAGAAAATTATGCATTTTCCAAATGACGTTAGTGGTCAAAACATTTTTTTTGAGAATGTATACATACATCTTCTTCTTCTTCTTTCGGCATTTCCCTTCTCAGGGGTCGCCACAGCGAATTGACTTCTTCCACTTGAGTCGGTCACGTGCGTCTTTCTCGGTCAAGCCAAGTTCCCTCATGTCATCTCCCACACAGTCTTTCCATCTCCTCCTTGGCCTTCCTTGCTTTCTCTTGCCAGGCAGCTCCATGTTCAGCACCCGTTTAGCAATGTGATCCTCCTCCCTCCTTTGCACATGTCCATACCACCTTAGCCGTGTCTCTCTCAGCTTTCCTGCGATGTCACATATCCCGATGGTGCCTCTGATCCTTTCATTTCTGATCATGTCCTTTCTTGTGACTCCAAGGGACCACCTTAGCATACGCATTTCTGCTGTTTGCATTTTCTTCTCAAGACTCTTGGTTAGAGGAGCTGTCTCTAGTCCATACAGCATTGCAGGCCTTACTACTGTTTTGTATAATTTTCCTTTGACTTTGACCGGTACTCTCCTGTCACACAAAATTCCAGTCGTGCTCCGCCAGTTGCTCCACCCTGCCTGGATTCTTTTCTTCACTTCTTTTGAACAATCGCCACTTTGCTCAATGGTGGACCCGAGGTACTTGAAATTCTCTACCTCTGGGAGATCATCATGACCGATTTTAATTGGTGGTAAGTCTCTTTTCTTGTTTATGCAGAGGTACTCCGTCTTTGCTCGGCTCACTTTCAGACCACGTTTCTCAAGTGCATTTCGCCATCCTTCCAGCTCTTCTTCAGCCTGTCCTTTCCCTGTGTTCATGAGCACAATATCATCCGCAAACATCATATTCCATGGCGCCTCCTTTCTTACTTCATCTGTCAACACATCCATCACTACAGCAAAGAGTAGTGGACTCAGGGCTGACCCCTGATGCAATCCTACTTTTACACTGAATGCTTCTGTCCTTCCTGCAGCACATCTGACCTCCGTCCTACACTCTCTGTACATTTCTTGAATACAGCGCACATACTTTTCCGAGACTCCTTTCCTTCTCATGCAATACCAAATTTCCTCTCTCGGTACCCTGTCAAATGCCTTTTCGAGGTCGATGAATACACAATGAAGCTCTTGTTGGCCTTCCCGATACTTCTCCGCTGTAGTTCTGAGCGCAAAAATGGCATCCGTTGTGCTTTTCTTGGGCACAAAGCTGAACTGTTCTGGGCTGATTTCGATCTCCTCCCGGACTCTCTGATCTATCACCCTCTCCCAAACCTTCATGGTGTGACTTAGCAGCTTTATTCCTCTGTAGTTCGGGCAGCTTTGCACATCTCCTTTGTTCTTGTATATTGGGATTAATGTGCTTTTGTTCCATTCTCCCGGCATCTGCTCTGTTTCAAGGATATCATTAAATAGGTCTGTTAGGAGTTCAATTCCGCAATTCCCAAGGTGTTTCCAGGCTTCTACTGGTATTTCATCTGGACCAACTGCTTTACCGTTCTTCATTTTGCTAAGTGCCCTTTTAGTTTCCTCTCGTGTGATTGGTCTTATCTCTCTGTCCTGGACTGCTCCACTGTTTTCTCGGCCTTCCCTGGGGTTCTCAACATTCATTAGGTCTTCAAAATACCCCTTCCATCTCCCCAGGATTTCCGGTTCTGACATCAATACAACGCCATCTTCATCTTTCATCATCTTAACGTGTTGTATGTCTTGTGTGTCCTTGTTTCTTTGTTTAGCCAATCTGTGGACAGCTTTCATTCCTTCGCATGTCTCCATGTTGTTGTACAGTTCCTCAAATGCCTCTGCTTTTGCTTTCGCCACTACTCGCTTGACCTCTTTCTTTGCCTCCCTATACACTGCTCTAGCTTCTTCTTCTCCATCTGCATACCACCTCTTGAAGGCTTGCTTCTTTTTCCTTATACTTTCCTGTACCTTTTCATTCCACCACCAAGTGTCTTTCTCCTTCTTTAGCCTACCAGTGGTCTTACCGAGCACTTCACTGGCCACTGTACGAATTCCATCTGCCGTTGTCTTCCAGTTTACTGGCAAGACCTCTCCAAGTCTTTCTCTGATCTCATTCTTGAACCTTTCTCCCATCTCTGGTTCTTTAAGCTTCCACCATTTGATTCTTGGCTCCGCTTTCTTAGTCCGTTGTAATGGGGTTTGCAATGTGACCTTGCATATCACCGGTCGATGCTGAGGTGTAACACAATCACTTGTTAATACTTTGCAGTCTGTGACTTCCTTCAGCAGTCTTCTTCTGCAAAGTACATAGTCGATTTGGGTACTATGTGGACCGCTTTTGTAAGTCACTTTCTGTTCCCCTGCCTTCATGAAGAATGTGTTGATGATAGCTAGGTCGATGCTTTCTGCAAAGCACACTATTCTTTCTCCTTGCTCATGTCTTGTTCCTAGTCCATGCTTGCCCATATTCCTTTCATTTCCCACATTAGAATGTATTCATACATACACGAAAATAATTTCTGGAAGGGTTTTAACTTACTGGAACCAAGAGCTGTAGGGTTTAATCCCCAAGAAAGCAAAGTTTTCAAACCTTCAGAAAGAGTATTTGGCTAAAAAATTCATCACTGAGCCAAAAATTATTTTGGCAAGGCACCATCTTACTCCAGGGATTCAGAAAATGGACGTTGGAGAGACCTTTTATAATTATCTATACAATTTCTTCCTACTAGTTCTCTTCTGTTTATTTGTCTTTTTCAGGATTCTTATACTAGAGAAGTACATATAAGTATTATACTAGCTTCAGGTGTCATCAAACCAGTATGTTAAAAAAGAGTGGTAGTTAACTGCTTGTATCCAATTACTTAATGCTTAATTTCGAACTTAGGCTAGACCTGGGTGGGCAAGATTTGATCTGGAAGTTTTTCTTCCATGCCACAATTGGTTCAAAGATTAATTCTTTTACATTGCTTGGATTTTGTTTATCCTGCAAGGTGTTTTATGTTGTATCTTATCTGTGACAGTCACTGTATATCATGTTTCTTCTCAGATTTGTTCTATGCAGTAAATTTGTTGTTGTGTCGATTGGTGTGTTTATTACATTTATATTCAGGCAGATGCATATATTGAGCAGATAATACAATTGATTATTATAAAAGTACGGTGCACTATTACCATGATAGCTTTGTATGGTACGGAGGAGACTAAAACAAAAGAATCCTGCAAACTAAAAGCAGCGGAAGTAAAAGCACTTGAGGGATAAGGCTAAGCATTGCGATCAACATGTTTGTATTCATTGAGTCATAAATTCTCACCATCTTTGTGGGAATGGAAAAACTTAAGTTAAAGTTAAAAACGTCTTTATTCAGCTTTAATTATTGGTCACAGCTTGTTTATAAATAAAAATGAATATATATATAAATTTAATATATATATTTATTAAATGATGTTGTCTAAAAGCAATTAACTGTTAAGGTTTGCTTCTACCTGATCAACCGCCCTTCACGTCATACCTTGCCATATCTTGAACTTTTTGCTATGTTGAAGTACTCAATCTTTTTGTCTACTATCCTACATGTTATAAGAAAAGCAAGTATGTCAAGGTGTTGCCCTGGTTCCAGTTCTCATCAGTGAGGCTTGTTTTACTTCACAGTTGCTTTCCTACTACTTTCGTAAAATTCAACAGTTGGAAATTCTAAATAGATTTCATAATTCATGGTGGTGATTTTTCAGACACGATATTCTCTAGCTCCAATTTGATTCCGGTAGTCGTGCGAAGGTTCTGTAGTAGTCAAAGACCCAAGACCAATTGGTCGTTTTTCTGGTCTTTGTAAACGTACGATCGCTGATTCTTGAGTTTCAGAAAAAAACCCTGTCCTTTCTGTACGATAGTTACCCCCAATTTGTGAAAACTAAGGTACCGAAACAAGCTCGTGAAATATAATATAGAATTGTATCATCCAAGTATTGCTATGTTGAGCCAACATACCAAAGGTTACAGTTGAGTTAAAGATGACCAGAGGATTTTGCTTATGAAGGAGTTTTAATAAGTTATTGATGAAGTAAAGACGGAGGAATATGCACCAATCATAAACATATCAGACGCTTCAAAAAAGTGTATTTTTTGAAGCTTATCTTAAAGAGGATGTTGCAAACTAGTAAATTGTATTTTAGATGATACTATTAATTAATCTTGCACTGCACACCTGATTATTTCGTGAGTTCGTTATCTTGTTTTGCGCATGTGGTGGTGATTTGGGCACGCAGAGATAAGGCGTTTTAAGGAGGAAATTAAATGCTTTTAAGATAAAGTCTGACAGGTAGAAAGGAAAATGAAAAGTTTTTATAAGTCATAAATGATTTTTTCTTTACCAATGTAACGACAACAGAGCAGTCGGAATATTGGATGACCATAAGAGCAACAGGCACTGGCTCGAACCTAGTTTTATACAATTAATTGCTTTCAGGAATTTTTTTTCATAATTGTGAGAAATTATGAAACAGCAAAGCAAATTTTTATTTCATTGTTGTTGATTTCGTTTGTTGTTGTTGTTTGCACGCCAAACATATGAACCGAAGTCAACAAAGCTGCAGTGATCTGTGCTTTGCAGATAGTTCAATTGGAGTAGCACAAGCAACTATGTACCATCTATGCGAATTTCGTTTCAGTACCTATGGTTATTTTACTCCGTTTCTTCGACCTTACCCTTAATTCTTGTGCTAATATTTTTCGGGTTAACATTTCCTGTTCCTCATCCTCCTTAAATTTCGTTTTTGCTATTACTTGTAAGTCATTAGAAAATTGTCTAATGTCTAAAAGTTTATTTTCAACCCTCACATTTGTAGGTTGTTGGGTCGTTGTTGATATTGCTTCTAGTTTTAGTGAGCATTGAAAGCAATATAAAAAAAGATCCAAGATCCAAGATCCAAGATGCTGGAAGAGTTCCTTTAATAAAGATACGTTAACCGTACATTTTCATGGTGTGCGCAACGCAGTATAATCCGTATCTTAAGGTCTCGGAGAGATCACACTTAATGAAATATAATCTTGAGGTTTTGTTTTGATGAAGCGTCATACTCATGTAGAATAGACTAACAATAAAATAATAATAATAATAATAATAATAATAATAATAATAATTATTATTATTATAACAATAATAAAAAACAAACAAACTGTGCTTATCATGAAATATATAACCAAAGGCAACGATGCTACAAATTATAGACCTATAACGGTGCTTAGCTCTTATTTGGAAGTTATTAACAAGCATAGTTTCAGAGGAAGTGTACAAACACCTAGATGAAAACCGACTATTCTCTGAAGAATAGAAAGGTTGTTAAAAAGGCTCAAGGGGAACTAAAGACCAGCCAGTAATCGATAAAGCCATAATAAAGAGCTGCAAGCGGGAAAAACTTGGACTGGCTATGGGATGGATTGACTACAAATGGTGTTCTCTTAATTGGAAGATCGCAAGAAAATACACGGTTGCAAACTAAAATTTCCACACTTTAAAAATCTTTAAGCTAGGACGTTATAAGTTGTCAACAGTAATTAAGTCCTACCTCTATCTGACGTTTTTTTATGGAAGGGCAGGGTAAAAATAAATCTCCTTTTCAATTACTAGTCTTACTATTCTTGCCTGCTTTTTATTGTATCTCAGTAAGCACTAATGGAATGGAACCGCTTACAGTTTACTAGTTTTATAAATGTAAATAATGGTGTCTTTTCTTTGCTTCAGCTCACAGGATTAATCTGTGACCCTTCCACTGGCAAACACTTGCAGAATTACCTGTTGTACCTAATTCTGGGCCAATTTTTGAATTTTCGTTTATCACAGAAATAAAATGTTTTTTTTTCTTGTCTAATGAACCCCTTTTAAAGAAAGAGCTTAATTTTTTTTAACACACGTTATCTAAGTGTTATTTAATTTTTCTGCATGACGTATCATATGATGGGAAAAAGTTATTTTATAAGAACTAACTTAAGCACCAGACAGACGAAGCCCCTTACACGAACCTACTGGTACTTTTTAGTAATATTTATTGCTGTACTGTAAAAAAAGAAAATCGTTAAAATAAAATGGATGGTTAAATCTTGTCAATTTTTAGTAGCTATTGAAATAACAATTATATTGACTTATAGAGCTAATAATGAGAAATAATGAGAAATGGCAAATTAATTAAATTGTCCTCTCTCTCCAGGTATTTAAAAAATGATACAAACTCTAATTGGGTACCTAATTTTGAAACATAATGTAATGGGATAATAACATAATAAAATATAATATAATATAATATAATATAATATAATATAATATAATATAATATAATATAATATAATATAATATAATATAATATAATATAATATAATATAATATAATATAATATAATATAATATAATATAATATAATATAATATAATATAATATAATATAATATAATATAATATAATATAATATAATATAATATAATATAATATAATGTAATATAATAAAATA
>RDPX01000070.1:701031-763088 GCA_003991215.1 Morbakka virulenta | reverse complement strand
ATCACGAACAACCTGACGAACCTTATTCCCTTGCTTTATCTCCTCAATTCGTCCAAGATCTTTCCTCCACTCGCCAATGCTCTTTTCCAACCTCCTCTGCCACCATGGCTTCTTCTTTCTAACTGTTTTGTTTTTTCCCATCACACCTAACCGGGATGCAACCACATATGATCCAGCATACAGTAACCGATTAATCTCAGTCACAGTCATACTGTCTCTTACCAGATTGTGCATCAATCCATCAACAAGCTTCACCTCCTCCCCTATTTTTCTACCATCCTGAGCCTTCAAACTTGGTACTTCAACAACATCCTCGCTATGGTTCACCTCTCTTAGCAATGCCAGGGGTCCACTTTCATCGTTACTCAACGCTCTCACATCGTCACCCCTTCTCCATATATCTACTCTCTCTATAACTACTCTTAAATCCCTCTCCTCAGCATCATTAGCTAACACGACATTCTCCATCTCCATTTCACCTAAACCACTCTCTGGCCTGATACAAAAGTCAACTTCTCCTTCGCTAGACTCTTCGTCAACTAAAGCTTCCTCTCTGACCATTCTTTCAATCTCGCCGCGTTTTACGACTGACAACAACCCATTGGCTTCAATTTGCTTTAGCTGCGAAAGAAGACTAGCAACACTCCTCACACTGACATCCCTCCCATCCTAAATCTCCTTAACTTTCCCAATGTAGCCATCTGCCCTTCGACCACCACTCCTCACGAAACATTCCCAAAGTACTTGAAGAGACCAGTCCTTCCCATCTTGCCTCTTTTTTCTCCTTTCCACCCCTTCCTACCCATTGGTTCCTCCGAAAACGCATTGAAACAGCACGAGAATTCGTAAACAATAACTCAGAAATACTTCCGAGCTATCTATATTCGGTTCACCTCTCAACAAAGAGAGGTTATCCAGGGGCACTTGGACGCATAGACTTTACCCCATAATGATAATAATAATAATGATAACAATAATAATAAGAATAAAATAATAATACAATTTTATGGGACTTTGGGATCCATACGGACAGGACCATTCAGGCCAACCGTCCCGAAATCATTGACATATAAAATATCTCAGTTAGGACAAATTACAGTGCAAATATGCATTACATTACATTGTCTGAATTCTTCTCACAGATATCAAAAATGAAAAACATGATTCTAAGATAGCCTGATTCTATCATGACAAAATTTGCTAAATTAAAACAGTTAGACTTTTATAAATCTTCATTACAACTTCAACGAATCCCAACATAAACAGCTACTTCTTAAAAAAATATTTCTTCAAAAATAGGTTACTGAGATTTCTATCAGACAATTTTGACCTTATTTTACAAGCAAACGTTCCAGCTGAGGAAAAAGTCCTATCTGCTTTAACGGAAGAAAGCGGGATACTTAACAGTGCATCATACAGAAATTGTAAATTGTATGTCCTTTTGTGTGTGCTCTCAAATATTTTAAATTCTGAATTCAGTAATTTACACTGGTCCTGTGGTGCACTCACTTCTGTTTTTTCCATGGATTTGTTTATGAACTTTTGTAACTATTCTTTAAGGGACTGCTCCTCAGACTCATCAATGTCATCATCAATTTGCTCTGAGTTGGGAGGCACTTCCATGTCTTCGTCAACCCTTTCAATAACAGGTAACCTCTTTAGTAAATCACGACCCAGCTTCAACATTGGAGTTTATGAGGAGAATTCGAAAAAGTCGCCCTCAACAATACTGTGTACACTAGTTGGATTGTGCAGATACAGAAGCAAAGAAACTAGAACTTTGTTGCGTCTTTGGGATACTCTACTTCTGAGTGCCTCCAGCATTTGCAAGCTAAACGATGTGTCCTGCTTTCATAGCTGTTCAAAAAGGAAGCGCAGCACACCTTCTGCAGTGATCAGGGTGCAATCTCTTCTACATAGAGGATCATTGGCAAGCTTCACAGGTGTCAGGGTCTTTGAAATACTTTCAATACGTTGTAATTCAACATCACTAATTTCTTATTTGATCTTCAGATCCACATAGGCTTTGCATAGACAGGGATGAATATGAACGTATCGTGAATGCATAGCCTTCATACTATTCCATCTAACTTTTACATCAATAATTGGCTTGAGGTCTCTTCCATGCTGCTTTTTTACATATTCTTGAACGATTTTACTTTTTCTGAATGCCTTGCATTCTTTCCGGACTTTGTTAATTACATCAATCCATTTCAAGTCCAATTTAGGTTCATCAATGTCAAGTTCTTGGAATTCAAAATCAGCAGTGTTCATGTCTGGTGAATCCTCTTCATCTTCAAGGTCATCATCTTCAGTGGCAATAGGCCCTTGCTTTTTATACAGAACATCACAAAGTGCTAAGTGTATACCATGGGTGTAGCACAGCCGAGGGTCAGTTAAGGCAAGCCGTCCAAATTTTGTCCTATTTCCAAGCTGTCATGAACTGTTTCAACCGCTCTTTCTGAGGTAAACGATACTGTGATTCGAAACAGTCCTAAATTGTACAGTTTTCCATTAGATCCATGCACATTTATGTTTAGAAAGCGTTTGTTGGCAATACTGGTCCATTCATCGAGAGTAATGTAGAACCTCTGCCCACATTTCACTGCTTCTTTTAAATCTGCGGTAATGTTCTTTCGTACTTGCAGAGCATATTGACCAATGAGACCCATAGCATGTGTCCTTCCTTTTGGAGGTGAAAATCCATCTCTTATCAAGAATTTTCTGATGAACTGGTTTTGCAAATGGCATTTACGGAAAACCCATCAACACCTGCCAATTTTGCAAGGATTTCTGGAAGAGTCTCCTTGCCTATAAATGTTGTCATCAAAGCCTGCCTCTTAGTCCCTTTTTCAGGTCCACCTTCTCCCTACAAGACAGCAATTACACAATGAGAATCACAAGAATTAATAAATATGTCTATGTATAGAAATCTCTATCCGAGTCATATTGACTTCTTCATAAGTAAATGTTGTTAAAAAGAAGTGTATTGTGATTTACAAATTATTGAGTGATATATGGTATGGTTCATATGGTATGGTATTCTGAATGCAATTAATATTTGATCCAAGTAAAAAGCACCCAAAAGACCAAAATTCAGTGATAACACATGAGACATTAAAGAGACAATTATTTTTTACTGCACAAAACAAAATCTAAAATAAAATCATTATACTTACACTGGTGGAGGGCCTGGCTGGCAAGTTGTCTGTCTTTGAAGATGCAACTTCGGAGACCTGGTCCTGGTGTAATTTCATATGCTTCATCAATCCATTTGTCCTCCCTCCTTTTGTCTTTATCAGAGCATTACATTTCTTGCATCTTGCAAAATCACTCCCTTCTCTTGTAAAATGCCTCCAAGCTGGATATGCGTTGCTTCTTGATTCCATAGTGAATCTCTTGAGAGCAACAAACGATCAAACTGCTGGAGACAGTCTTTTTTATAATTTCTGAACTGATTGGTGACATAACCACTAATTTAAGAAATAACACGTCTGAACTTGAAAAATGTGATGACACCAGATTATTAATAATTGGTATTAAGTTTTGTTGTTTAATCATGACCCAATTCAAGACTTGTTTTAACATGCTTTTCTGAACTGTGACAGGACTTAAAAGAGAGCTCAAGAGTGATGTCAGTAATCAGCAACCAAAATTTAAATTGTATGAAATTGTATGAAATACAATTATACAACACAAGCTGGTCTCTGTATAATTAATGTTCTGCTGAGAAACCAAAATAATAGCAGTTTTCTATAATCAATACCGTATCAAGTCCCGGTTTCCATTTTCCAGTTTTCCCTTTCCCAGTTTTAGTCCATTTTCCAGTTTTCCCTTTCCCAGTTTTAGTCCATTTTCCGGGAATTTCCCGGTTCCGGAATTTCCGGGAACAAACCCTATTCCTAGTCCTGAACCTACGGTGATACCCCGACCTCAGGAAGAAAAAAGAAACAAATGGTCTACTGAGGATTATAAGAATGTTTCAAGAGCCTTTTACACCGCTCAACTAAGACCACAACGAAATTTAACGGAACAAACCTATTTGTTATGAAGACAAATAGTTGGAGATGATTGTCGCACTAATATTGATGCTACTAAGCTCGGGAATGTGAGAAGAAACATTATTAACAATAAGAAGTTGAATGATGCACAGATCGAACAAGTTAGAGCAGAGATTAGGATAAATCATAGTCTATAGAAGAAAAAACCTGGTCTAGCGCTCTTTTGTTTTATGTTTTTGTTTTGAATTTCATGATGAAAATGAATGAACATATGATCACGTGATCAATGTGTGTGCAAAACAACTTATAAAAATGGCGATAGGTCAGGCGGGGGATAGTGAAGGGCAAACGATTATGGAAATTCTTTTTTACAAGTTTTGGATGAAGACGCATTAGATGAGGAATTTGAAAGAGAAAGCATTGATGATATTGCTAAGGTAATAGAAATATGTATTTCCTCTGTATCATAAAATACGACAGCACATAAACAACAATCTTAACGTCTAGTACATAAACAACAAAACTCTATACCTACTCAAATTCTACAAGAAAACAATTTTCCAGACAGAATGATTATTCGTGCGCGACATTATTCATCAAAATAGTCTTACTTCTGCATACTAAATGCTTTTAAAAAGCTGATTAAAAGAAATGTTTTCACAGGTGTTTGATAACCCATTTACATCTGTCTTCCTTTAGATCTCCACTCCTGGAAGCTTCAAGTGTGATGAATAACAAAGTTTTATCACAAAACCCTAAAGTTAAACCCCAAAATGATCTGGACATGTCAACCTTAAACAAGTTGATACATCCATCTCAATGTTCGTTTATGAAGAACATTGTTACAATGAAAACCGACGAAAACATATATAAGATCATAAATGCGTTGTATATGAACTATTGTACAATGATATTAATAAGTTATATCAAGAGTTACATGAGACTAATAGCGTTGAACAATTTTACGCTTTTTATTATTGTAAAATAGCTGCAAATGCAAAAAGTTACTTTCCACAACTTAGTAATTCAAATGGCACTCTCTTAGCTACAACATTGGCTGACCAGATTTTATCGCATTTCAAGACACCACGAGATACTGTAATAAAACAACCAAAACCAATCACACAAGATGAGCAAGGGGCTCTCCAGTACCTGGCTGGTTATGTTGTCAGAATTTTTTTTTAAAAAGCTAAAAATAACAAAAAATTTCGAAGTGACGAAAACCAATTAATAATTAAGATCTTAACAAACAGCATTGCAGAGAATTATACAAACCAAGAACTTATTAGTGCTCAAAACATGGGTGGGCTTACAGCGGTCATTGAAGGATGGGAACATATTTTAACAAAAACTGAATTAAAATTTCGAATGGAGACGGATACTGCGCATCTGAGAAAAATTGATATAAATAAGATAGCATTCGACCTAGTGCAAAACACTGAAATAGTGAGTTACTATAACTGTATTGTTTCAAGACTGGGACTTGAAGTTCAAGATTACATGTGCATAAACTTAATTGAAAGCATGATTAAACTTTATCTTCGTGTACGGTCCCTTTCTTTAGCTAGGGATATTACCACCACACATAAATTAGTGTCGAAGCAGAAAAAAGCAAAAGGAGGCCTTAGAAGAAGTTTAAAAAACCAGTGTGATAATGAACATTCAAAGAATTAGTTATATATATATATATATATATATACACATTAAAACTGTAATGTTGAGTATGTAAAAACAATCCCCAGATCCCCCTTCACCTCAATTAAATTTTTGAGGAGCCTCTGGCTTTTTTACATAAATGATCTTCATATAATTTGATCCATGACACTTGATGTTTCTGAGGATGGGCTCCTCTAGTGTTACCAGTCACAGTGGCCACTGACCTTTGCATTCTTAATGCACTTGCTTGATATCCAAATTGAAGTAAGGTGGGATTATCATTTCTCTTGCCCAAGCTTCTCTGTCTGCAAAACTATTCTTGCAACACATCTTGGTTGAAACGCTCTGTTAGTACAAATGGCATACCTTTGCTCAGCAGAAATTTGGTTGACTCTATCAATGAATTTACAGTTATATGGACTTTTTTAGTTTTACGANGCTCTCCAGTACCTGGCTGGTTATGTTGTCAGAATTTTTTTTTAAAAAGCTAAAAATAACAAAAAATTTCGAAGTGACGAAAACCAATTAATAATTAAGATCTTAACAAACAGCATTGCAGAGAATTATACAAACCAAGAACTTATTAGTGCTCAAAACATGGGTGGGCTTACAGCGGTCATTGAAGGATGGGAACATATTTTAACAAAAACTGAATTAAAATTTCGAATGGAGACGGATACTGCGCATCTGAGAAAAATTGATATAAATAAGATAGCATTCGACCTAGTGCAAAACACTGAAATAGTGAGTTACTATAACTGTATTGTTTCAAGACTGGGACTTGAAGTTCAAGATTACATGTGCATAAACTTAATTGAAAGCATGATTAAACTTTATCTTCGTGTACGGTCCCTTTCTTTAGCTAGGGATATTACCACCACACATAAATTAGTGTCGAAGCAGAAAAAAGCAAAAGGAGGCCTTAGAAGAAGTTTAAAAAACCAGTGTGATAATGAACATTCAAAGAATTAGTTATATATATATATATATATATATACACATTAAAACTGTAATGTTGAGGATGTAAAAACAATCCCCAGATCCCCCTTCACCTCAATTAAATTTTTGAGGAGCCTCTGGCTTTTTTACATAAATGATCTTCATATAATTTGATCCATGACACTTGATGTTTCTGAGGATGAGCTCCTCTAGTGTTACCAGTCACAGTGGCCACTGACCTTTGCATTCTTAATGCACTTGCTTGATATCCAAATTGAAGTAAGGTGGGATTATCATTTCTCTTGCCCAAGCTTCTCTGTCTGCAAAACTATTCTTGCAACACATCTTGGTTGAAACGCTCTGTTAGTACAAATGGCATACCTTTGCTCAGCAGAAATTTGGTTGACTCTATCAATGAATTTACAGTTATATGGACTTTTTTAGTTTTACGAATGAAATCCTTCCAATTTTTATAACATGATTTTTTCTTACACCCTTCATCTTTGACATAATTAATTTGTCTTCTTTCTGGTTTTTCTTTTGTTTCATGTGATTTTTCCGGTAAATTTTGTGTTGGAATGAAACCAAGTTTCAATTTTTTTCGGCCACATTCTAAATAATAAAATTAAATTGGTTAGAATATAAAATACTAAAATACAAAAAGTATATAATACACTTACAATATACTAAGTATCCTCACCTGTTTCATCACACATATTTAAAACACTGAAACATGTATCATTAAAGTAAACGTGTACTTATAAGAAAATAAATATTACAGTAGGCAGGCAAGTACTCAGAAACAGCTTTGAGCATAGAAATTACCGCAGGCATAATTGAATGTTTTTAAGTCTTCATTTAAACTATAAACAATAATTTGAATAAAAAACTTACCAGTGATCTCAATATCTTCTGGCTTAAAGTGTCTTTCATAGATGTATACTTTGCCAGAGGTAATTCTTTTGTTTAGTTCTTGATCCACCTGACGATATTTTTAACAAGGTTAACTATACTGTTCTTCCACTCCAAATCACACTTCCTACCCGGTAATTTAAATAAACTAATATAGTTGTGCTTTTCCGTAAATGAGACAGTACAAAGTGGAATTGCACAGTTTCTACCAGGCATATTATTGTATAACAAAAATAAGTTCTCTTTCACTTCGCCTTTCACTCTGCAACAACAACGCTATTTTGAATTTTTGTTTTGCACACACACACATTGGTCACGTGATCGAAATAACCGCGAACAAAAACATAAAGCAAAAGAGCGCCAGAACAGGGTTTTTTTCTATGGATAAATGGAGACGATGTGTATGAAGTAGAAACGGAAATAAATGAAGATAATGTTGATGAATTGCGTGAGCCAGTTGTCAGAATCGTTAAATTAACGAATGATGAAATAGAGAGTATGATAAATCAGGTTAGAAACCAGACGCATGATGAGAATTCAAATGAATTTATTAATGAGAACAAGGAGAAAATTGAAACAGCCCGTGAAAATATACTAAGAGAGTTAACCAAAACTGAAAACATGCCAACATCTGAAAGAGAAGCTCTACCTAAATTACCATTGAACAAACTAACAAGAACCACAATGACTCTCTATAACGTTGCTCTGAGAAATATTGTAGAAAACACCGATAAAGATTTGAACAAACCACCAAAATGGTAAAATAAAAATTCAGAAAGAGATTGATTTTTTGCGGGCAGAAATATCAGTATTAGATGAAATGTCAAAAGGTGTTAATGTTAAGACCAGGAAGAGTAGAAAGCTTAAAAATAAATACAGTATTAATGATTTAAACCCTATTGTTATGGCAAAAGAAACACTTAAGCAAAAGATGTAAGATTATGCACAAAGATTACGGCGATTGGATAAAAAACAACAACAAATTTTACAGACAAAACAAGGTTTTTAGACGGATGCGAAGAAGTCTTATAGAGAGATAGGAAAAAGCAAGATTGAAGTTGAAGAGCCACCGAGGATAGAAGACATGGAGGAGTTCTGGAAAAGTAAATGGGGTAATGAAAATAATTTTAACTCTGAAGCGGAATGGATAGGTGGAGAGGACGAAAGATTGTCTGATGTTAGTGAACAAAAATGGTAACCAATAATGATCGAAGAACTCCACTCTGCCACTGGGAAATCTCAAAAATGGAAATCCCCAGGACTCTACAAGATTCCCAATTTTTGGCTGAATTCCCTAACAGAGTTACATGATTCTCTCACAAGATCTTACAATGATCTGATGCAAAATCCTGAAATTATCCCTGACTGGCTTACTGAAGGGATAACTTATTTATTGCCAAAGAGTAAAGAAACTCAATACTCTAAAAACTACAGGCCAATCACCTGCCTTACAACAACTTATAAAATTCTAACCTCAGTAATATCTGAAAGAATATATAAGTTTCTTGAAAATAATTAATTCCTTCCAGAAGAACAGAAAGAATGTAAAAGGAATTCTTACGGATGTAAAGATCAATTGGTGATTAATAGAATGTTGCTAGAAAACTGTAGAAGTAAAAAAAGAAATATGAGTACTGCATGGATCAACTACAGAAAGGCGTTTGGTAGTGTTTCCTGCGACTGGATACTGAAAAGTCTAAACCTGTATAGAGTTTCTTCTGTCTAAATGGCAAACACGGCTTTTTCTCAGCCACAAAAATCGCATGAATCTGACCTCATCAAAATCAAACGAGGTATCTTCAAGGGAGACTCTCTTTCCCATTTCTTTTCTTTATTTCCCTCATACCTCTTTCAAATGAACTTAATAGCTCAGGCTCAGGTGTTTCCATCTTCCACAAAGTTATAAATCACCTTTTTGACATGGATAACTTGAAACTATTTGCGAAAAATGACCAACAGCTCGAAGGATTACTTACAACTGTTAGTGAATTTAGTAAAGATATCTGCATGGAGTTCGGGCTTGACAAGTGTGCGAAGGCAGCATTTATGAAGGGAAAACTGCAAGAAAGCACTTCAATTAAGCTTGATATTGAAACCATTATCAAGGAACTAGACCCGGAGTCAAGCTACAAATATTTGGGAGTGAATGAAGAAGGCGGAATGGAGCACACGCCAATGAAAGAAAATATCAGAAAAGAATATTATCGAAGAATATGGCTGATCCTTAAAACAGAGTTGAACTCAAAGAATCGAATAGAGGCCATCAAAACCCTTACCATAGCAGTTGTACAGTATAGATTTAACATTATTAATTGGAATATATCTTATATACAGCAAATGGATAGAAAACAACAACGATAGCGATGAAACATTATTTAAACAATCTCAAATGATTGGATGATGCAACTAGTTTTTCAACACGAAAATACTAAAAAGCTTCACTCAGTTTTCAGAGAAGCTACGAAATTTGAAAATGAATTAGAAGTTGAACACATTTTTTAAGATAAAGACCTCCATGAAACAAAAGTAGCGAAAAAAGTGAAAGAACATGCAAAAAAGAAAGGTCAAAACCAGCTAACAGAAAGATACAATCAGAAGGCTCCACATGGTCAATATGTAATCCGAAGCCAAAACGCTGATGTCGATCAGCAAGCAACCCATCAGTGGCTGAGGAGTGCAGGATTAAAAGCAGAAACTGAAGGCTTTATCATAGCTACACAAGACCAAAGTCTCTTCACGCGAAACTATCAAGCGAACATCTTAAAAAATGGAGCAGACCAGAAACGCCACTTCTGTGACAGATTTATTAANGCCAAAACGCTGATGTCGATCAACAAGCAACCCATCATTGGCTGAGGAGTGCAGGATTAAAAGCAGAAGCTGAAGGCTTTATCATAGCTGCACAAGACCAAAGTCTCTTCACGCGAAACTATCAGGCGAACATCTTAAAAAATGGAGCAGACCCAAAATGCCGCTTCTGTGACAAATTTATTGAAACAGTAGACCACCTAGTGTATGGATGCCGTGTCTTAAACCCTAGTGAGTATGTCAAAAGCCATGATAGAATCGGACAATATCTACACTGGGGTATTTGTAAACACTATGGTATTGACACCCACCAGAACTGGTATGAACACTATTCCCCACTAGTAACTGAAGCCCAAAACGTTACCACCCTGTGGGACTTCCCAGTAAATACAGACAGAACAACTCAAGCCAATCACCCAAACATTATTGTGAAAGATCACCGAAATAAGACCTGCCCTTTGATAGATATGAGTGTTCCATCAGACAAAAATATAGCTGTCAAGGCGTTTGACAAGCTAAGTAAATATAAGGACATCGAAATAGAGATTGAGAAAATGTGGAACCTTAAAGCAACGACCGTCCCTGTCATCGCAGGCGCCCTAGGCATAATAAAGAAATGTACTCAAAAGTTTGTCAAAAAATTACCTGGCGAAGATAGCCTCCACGAGATCCAGAAAATAGTTTTAACCAGCACTGCTCACATTCTGCGAAAGTGTCTCTCCACTTAAATATTTTTTTTATTTATATTTTTTCTTCACTGATATGTTTATAACTTTTTACGAACTTTAAATTTAAAAATAAATTTCTCAGGCGAAATAATTTCCTTTTCTATCAATTAATTTAAATTATTATGTTTGTACATATACGTACTTTTATATTCACACAATTTTTTTTATATGTACGAACCTATAATTTTTTTTACCTAAATGTCGTGTGTGTGTCTTACTCTAAAACCTTTGCTCGCCTTATATCACTGGGGTGATGCGGTAAGCAATTGTATAAATATGTAAGAAAAGGAAATATGATGATGATAATAAAAATAAAAATAAAAATAAAAATGATAATAATAATGATAATAATAATAAATATAACAATAATAATAATAAACTAAAAACCTCAGTGATGAAAAGAACCATCGACCTATCTCCTGCTTAAATACAAGTTGCTCACAGGTATCATTGCAAAGTACATGAGAAAACACATTGTAGTGAATGAAATTTTGAAGGAAGGCCAGTTAGGAGCATTCGATGTGTATTGGGAACAGTCACTCAACTCATAATTGATAGATGCATAATGGAGGAAGTGAAACAATAGCACAGAAAAATCTTGCTGTTGCTTGCTATGATTTTAAGAAAGCGTATGACAAGATTCAATACGACTGGATGATACGCATCTATGAATGGATAGGTGTTTCAAAATCGGTAATTCAACTCAAAGAACAGCTTGTGAATTGGTGGTCTACACGACTAGAAATATGAAATGAAGGGGAGAAGATTTCTAGTCGATGGATAGAAATTTCGTGCTGATTCTTTTAGGGTGACAGTTACTCACCAGTGGAATTTTTCATTTCTGAAATACCTGTGTGTAAATTTTTGCACCAGAGCAAAAGCTAAAAAAATTGGAGAACCAGGAGTTAGAATCGTGCATAGAAGGCACAGTTTGTTTGTCAATGACTTGAAACAGCACCAAGAAAGTCCTAAAGTCCTAAAGGGTGTCAAAGAAATAATAGTGAATGCTAGTCACGACACATGAAGTGTCGAAATTTGCAGAGATGGTATTTGAACATGGGAAAATGATGAAAGGTGATAGGTTACAAGTATTGGAAGAAAGAATGAAAACGAAAGATCCAGCAGAGAATTAAAACTACAGATTTCCTGGAGTCGAACAAGCAGGCGGGATAAAGTTTTGAGAGAATCAAGGAAGAAGTAAGTAAAAGAATTGAAATGATGGTAAACACAGAGTTGAACAACCCCTGATCTGAAATAAATGCAAAAGTAATATCCGCTGCAGTATACCCAATTACTATTTGCAAATTCAATAATGGTAAGCTCAACTAACTAGACCTATTGGTGAAGAAATAACTACATACAAAGAATATGCTGGAAAGATAGTCAAGTGAAAAATACTTTATTTCAGTCGAGAGGAAGGAGGAAAAGGACTTAGGTCAATAAAAGATGTGCACAAGGAGACTAAACTGCATGTGGCGTGTTTTGTGTTTAAATCAAAGAGATAATGCATAAAAGCTGCTTGGAGAAGGGAACAACTGAAAAGAAAACGCCGTCATTGCAGAGTGTTTGACCACCATGCAGAAAGTTAGAGTTACACTGACGTTTGAAGGAGAAAATACAAAACTAGATGATGAGCTGGTCGAGGCAGAATGGAAACCAAGATGGAGGAAAGTCAAAAATATACTAAAAAAGGGTGTAGAAAGTAGGAGAATTGAATAGTAGAAGACGAAAGAACAGCAAAGGAAGTTGTTTAGAGACCAGGAAAAGTAAAACCACTCGTGGCTAAAGCAGAACTTACACCAGTGCAAAACATCTTCAATAATAGATATGCTGGCGCAGATTGTTGAAACAAGGTAGTGGAAGGTAACGGGAGGGTTGATAGGAGATGGAAGGTGTAGAGATTGCTTTAAGCAGACTGAAGCCGTAGAGGACTTGGTCAGTTTCGTTTTCCTTCTTCGTTGACTACGAAGAAGGAAAACGAATCTGAATGTGCCATATGGTTTGCCCTCAACAGCAAAGTTTAGACACGAAAAGGGCAAAGAAACTAGCGAAATACTGACACTTGGCATTTGAGATGAGGGAAAGATTTCCAGGATACATGGTAATGGTGATATCGATAATAACTAGTGCTCTCCCTGGTGGCTTTCAGAAAGTGATAAGTGAACTTCAAAAAGTGATAATTGAACAATAATTAGTGATTAGGACTGTAGTAGAAGTACAAAAAACGATACTAATGGACAGTAAGGCTATACTACAGAAAGTTATGTCAGAGTTAATCCAAAGAGATAAAGAATAAATCTAATTTTTTAAATTATTTTCTCTACCATGACTACAGAGCCCTATCTAACATTTTGAAGTTACTTATTGTAATTTATTGACATATATATATGTATCTATATGCTTTAGATGACTTTAAATATCACAACATAAAGATAAAAGGCATAAAGATGAAAGGTACAAGAATTCTCAATAACAGAATGTTCCAGGAGGACCAAGGAATGCTCTATAGAAAGATCCAAGGAAAAAAGTAATTGAGACGAACGTTATCTAAAATGGAAAAATTTGAACCAAGGAATGCTCTATAGAAAGATCCAAGGAAAAAAGTAATTGAGACGAACGTTATCTAAAATGGAAAAATTTGAAGAATTCTGGGAAGGTATTTGGGAAGACAACACCAACACCCAATTAAGAAAATGGATTAACACAGCTGCAAAGAAAATAAAAGAAATGGTTTTTTTATGTTCAGGAATTCAGCGTTACCGGAAATTATACAAAAACGGTTAAGAAAAGAAAAAAATTGGTCTGCTCCAGGAATTGACGGAGTACAGAATGTCNAAAAACGATACTAATGGACAGTAAGGCTATACTACAGAAAGTTATGACAGAGTTAATCCAAAGAGATAAAGAATAAATCTAATTTTTTAAATTATTTTCTCTACCATGACTACAGAGCCCTATCTAACATTTTGAAGTTACTTATTGTAATTTATTGACATATATATATGTATCTATATGCTTTAGATGACTTTAAATATCACAACATAAAGATAAAAGGCATAAAGATGAAAGGTACAAGAATTCTCAATAACAGAATGTTCCAGGAGGACCAAGGAATGCTCTATAAAAAGATCCAAGGAAAAAAGTAATTAAGACGAACGTTATCTAAAATGGAAAAATTTGAAGAATTCTGGGAAGGTATTTGGGAAGACAACACCAACACCCAATTAAGAAAATGGATTAACACAGCTGCAAAGAAAATAAAAGAAATGGTTTTTTTATGTTCAGGAATTCAGCGTTACCGGAAATTATACAAAAACGGTTAAGAAAAGAAAAAAATTGGTCTGCTCCAGGAATTGACGGAGTACAGAATGTCTGGTGGAATATGATTTAAAGGTAAATAGAATTCAATATTAAGACTTTTCAGTCAATGGGTAGAGGAACCTGGTAAAATGCCCTTTTGGCACAGAGCACTAAACAATTGCGTCTTTCTTGTACTATTATTTCTTATTAGTTAAGAATGTGGATCTAAAGAAAAACAAAAAGGAATGAATCAAACGTAAACCTAAGAATGATAAACTTTCAAGAAATATATCCAACAGTCCTATAAGTAGAACTGTACTTCTATCAAGAACAGAAGATCTAAGCAACGAGGAGAATTATTGATCGATTACTTGCCTTAATACTTGGGATAAGATATTTACTGGTAGGATAAGAAATTACATGAAAGAGCATTCAGAAAGGAATAAAATTCGAGATAGAAGTTAACTGGAAACGTACTCTGGAGTCTTTGGAATTGTTGACCAGCTTTTCATAGATACATGTAACACCATAATGGAGGAAGCGAGAAACTAGAAGAGAAATTTAGCGGTGGCATTTTATGACTACAGAAAAACATACGATATAGTGCCATACCGTTAGATGACCAGAGTGTATCAGTCGATGCGAATTCCAGAGAACTTTGTAAATGTCATAATCAAACTAATGAAAGAATGCAGGACCAGGCTGTAGGTATCTAAAATGGAAAAGAATCAAGTAAGAAGAACAATAAATCTCAGGGAAATGTTTTTACTTGGAGACACTTTTTCTCCAATAGGATGCTGTCGACAGAAGTTCCTATTGCAATAGTTACAAAAGAGACTGATAATTACACAATGGAACAAGGGGTGAAGAATGAATCAAAAGAACAGTCTTTTTGTTGATGATCGGACGATTTATCAAGGGAATCATGAAAGACTCCAAACTGCGAATGAAATGATTGTAAAAGCCAGCATGGATACTGAAGTGTCTTATAGAATAAAAAATATGTAGAAGATAAAAAAAATATGCAAAAAATGTTTCCAGAAAAATACAATGATCAAAGGAGAAGATTTTGCTGCTTTAGAAGAAACAGTTGAGCCACTTGACTCACAGAAAAATGAGATCTACAAATTTCTTGGGTACCAACAAACAGATAAAATTGATGCAAAACGACTCATGGAAAAAGAAAAAATTTTTAAAGAGGCTAGATTACCTAACAAGTCTGAAGCTGAATGACCAAAGCTTGATGAAGGCCATTAACTGCTGTGTAATACCTGTTGCTGATTACTTGATGAATGTATGTAATTTAGGAAAAGGTGAATTGGATGATCTGGGTAAGATAGTGACATGTGTATTAAGAAAAGAAGGATTCCATGGAAGACAATCAATTGACGAGAGATTCTATTCAAAGAGAAAAGAAGGGGACAAAGGACTGAAAACTTTCAAGGAAATTCACGATGAAACAAAAACGAGGGTAGCATGCTACGTGGCTACAGCAACAAATAAATGGGTGATAACAGTAAGGAGTAACCATATCCTTAAAGAACAGAGGTCACTGAAGAGTAGTATAGAAAAAGCAATGAAAAGTGTTAATGCTAAAATAACATTTAATGAAGGAAGCATAACAATGGAAAAAGAAAGCTACATAGAATGGGTACTAGGGTGGAAGAAGCTGAAAAAGATGTTGAGCGGAGCGTATAAGAGAAGTATGGAACAAAATCCTGCAGAGAAGGAGCTACAAAAAATAAATACCAAAGCTATATAGTGATGCCAATATGCGTGGTAGAAATGTAACACTGACCCTAGGAAAATATTGTTCATATTCGTATTAAAGAAACATATGGTAGAAACAAAGTGTGGAAAAATATCAGTTGATTGGTGGTGGAGGATGACAAATGCCTGCTATATGGGAAATACAGAAACAGGTTAACATTTTCTGTCTGGTAGCATAAAGCTACCATATGCTACCAGGATCAGAAAATGTCAAAGGACACGGTAACACTGTAACAGTTCTCACACTGAAATGCGCTATTGAAACGAGATCGCTTCCTGAAGAGACAAAGTGATACACACTGAATTTGGAACGAGGAAAAGTTCTCCAAAAGGATGGGAAGAACTTATGTTAGAATTGGAAACATCGAATGAGAACGAACTGTATTGAAGACCTGAAGACCAGATCTTCTATTAGAAGATACAGAATCAAAAAATATTATTAATTGATATGGCATTTCTGAATGAAGCAAACAAAGAAAATTATAACAATTGGGTCACCATTAGTTTGTTGATTATAGGGACAGTAACACGTCCGTTCCATACTCGATGTGATTACCATGTATATTTTGCTCTCTGGTGTGAAGACATTTTTGATATTTTCATTTGTCAGTAAGCTAGGGGAAGAGGATATTGAAAAAGGACTAAAGCAGTATGAAAGCATAACAGAACAAGAGATTGTGTTTAAAATCAAAGAGAGGCTACTACGAAAAAAGCCCTGTAAATGAGGTGCATCATACTTCAAGAAGCATTTCAAAAAGTCATTCAGCATAGTGGTTTCTGCAGCATCCACTGCTAAATCCTTCAGTCTTTTGTAATTTTGCACCCAAAATTATTGTCATCAAAAATGTATAATTTTCTTCTAGCTTCTCAGTATTAAATGATTAGCATTGCTACTTGTACATTACTTTAAAATTTAATTTCTACTTTTTCAGTTTTTATTTTGTAACTGCAGTTTGTATTCTGCCCTTTGTTTTTATGTCATATAAAGAACATACCTTTATATAGTGAAGAACAAAAAAATACAGCTGCCTTATGTATACTGTAACTTCATAATCACATTTTAGATGAAGACTGATACCTTACACGTCTTATATTACACTGGTAAATAAAAAAAAAATTCTCTGGCATGGAATTTAAGAACAGTTTTAGACTAATTTGAAGGTGCTGAATTCAAATCTGATCTTAGATTTTCTCCATCACATCAAGTTTTGTGCTATACATATTTATATTTTTTCATGAATTTTTTAAAAAATAATATCCTATCAAATAGTGTAGCAAAAAATGGCCGGATTATATGGTTCATTTTGGTAAATTTACTTTTCATTTAGTTTCCCAATAAACTGAAGAAAATTTTTGTTTTCTTAGAACATGCATAACATAACCATTTTTTATGATACGAAAGCAAACAAACAGATTTCAACTTACACAACACTCGTTTACAGGTAGTGCTTTTTTATTTATTTTATCACTAAATTTAGTTATTTATTGTTATTATTCTGCTGGGTTTTTTTGTGAAATAATGCCTAAGGTGTGTGAGGTTGGATAGAAATTCAAGGACCAACTCAGGCAGCTAACAACTTTTTTCTTGTCTGCAGGATGTGTTACTGACCTAACAATGGCTTCTACATCTCACAGAAGACAGTGCTCAAGTGATCCAAATATATTTTGCTACATCTGTGAGACCTTTACTTTGAAGAATCAGAGGCGCAACATAATATTTCAATGATCTTTTCCTGGTCTTAGCGAAGAGAGAAAAAGAAGGCTGGTATATTTGATGGACCCCAAATTAGAACACTTATAAGAGATCCAAACTTTATCACATCCATGAATGAGACAGAAAGAAGAGCTTAGAATGCATTTTGTAATGTGGCGCAGAATGTTCTAGGGAATAAGAAAGCAGACAACTATGAAGAGATTGTGGAAGAAATACTGATGAGCCCGCGAGATCTTGGATGTAGAATGAATATCAAGATCCACTATTTACACAGACATTTGGACAAATGTCCGGAAAATCTTTGGGATGTGAGTAAGGAACAAGGGGGGCGTTTTCATCAAGACATTAAAACAATGCAAGAAACGGTACCAAGGCCAGTGGGACTCACACATGATGGCGGATTATTGCAGGAGTTGACGAGAGATAACTCAGAAGCTGTACATCAGAGATCAGCCAAGAAAAGAAAGTTCAGATAACTGCTATTTAAATATATATATATATGTGTGTGTGTGTGTGTGAATTTTTATATTTTCAATTTTTTCTGTCATTCTATTTGGATTGCTGTACATCGACTTAGTAATATTTGTTATTCCTTGATTATCAATATACAAAATGTAGTACAAAAAATCACGTTTTTATTATGAAACCTTCGATATAGCTATAGGTTGAAGAGTAATTTTCATCAAAAATTGGAAAATTGCTTAGCTTTTTTAAAATTGCTCTTATGATAGAAAAAACTATACAATGTACACAATTAAAGTCAAAGTAATAATTTTGTACTTTGATAAATCATGTATCTAGAGTTCCTTTCTGATGTGTTTGACGTTGCCAGGGTAACATTGTTGGAGAACGCCATTAGAGATGACGTCGTAGTTCGACTAATAGCAAGTGACCAAATACATTTTTATTCGTATAACGCCCCTGTGAACTCATTAAATAGTGTGTGATACAAACTTTACCAAGAAGATAAGAATTATCATCATTTCTAGAAGCTTCTTCATCTGAATCAGACATTAATCAAGGCTCTCCATTTTGTCTTATCATCGGATATCCTCAAAGAGCTTATCTAATCTTGAAAGCAGGTTATTCAAAAGTTTAAACTTTCCAGAAATTTTGTGTTTTGTCTCTCTCTCTCTCTCTCTCTCTCTCTCTCTCTCTCTCTCCTTATTTTGTCTTCTATTTTTTCTCTTAAAGATAAATATTGAAGACAATTTTTTGGAACAAATGTGTCCTAAAAATTGCATTTTTCCTTTTTCCAATTGTCTTTGCCTCTCTTTCTAGACTGGGCTCTTTCAATACACATCCATTTCATTTTCTTTCATTCCATGATACTCTAAGCTTTCTTCTAATGACCCACATTTTTATTGCTTTCATTTTTTCTAATTCTTTTTTTTTTCTAATTAGTTGTTGTCTATCATTCACCGCTATACAGAAGAATTTTCCAGAAAAATGTCTCTATTACTCTAGTTTTGTTGACATCGTAATATTTCTGTTTTCAATATAGGGCTCATCTTTTGGGAGGCATCTCTTTTGGGAAAGCAATTCGCGTCATTAGTTCATTAGTGAATCTATTGTCTGCGGTAATCATGTATTCAAAATACTTAAACTTCTAACTTGTTAAAAATTTTTCTCCTGTACTCTTGAGATTGCAGATAAAAATGCAGTCCGCTAAATAAAGGAGGTAAGGAAGTTATCGAAAAATTTTAACCTGTACTGCACCTAGTTTTCAGTCGAGCTGGAAGTAGGTTTAAAGAACGAAGTGAAGCAATAATATGATAATGAAAAAGAGCTTTTAGTAATTCTGACTTGCTAATTATAAATCTGAGTATTATATTAAGTGTTTATTAATTTTTTTAGTCTTTCACCCTAGGCAGGTCTTTGAAACTAAATTAACGCAGAGGACTAATTTTCGTATTTGAATAAAGTATCAGAATAGAATTGACTTCAAAAACATCTGAGTCCCAATGGATGTGATAATGTGCCACCTTTTGTGGGCATATCATTTCAGAGGAAAGTGTACCTGTGAATCCAGTGACAATAAGTTCTGCAAAATATTTTCCTTCTCAAAGAAATCAAACTGATTTTGTGAGTTGTCTAGATTAACGTTCTTATGTAGTTTCATTCCTGATTTTACAAATCGTAATTTGAAATAAGGAAGCATAAAAAAGTCATCAAAAATTTTATTTGATAAGCATACCATTCTTTAGTATCCTGATTTTACATTGCTATTTAAGTTCTATTCATTTATATACAATTGTGAATGGTATGGTTAAGGATTAAGTGCTGTTTATGTCCGACAAATAAATGATGGAGAGGTTTTAAGTGTATGACCAAATTTGGTGTTGAAACCTACAGAATTAATATATATATATATATATATANAAAAACATCTGAGTCCCAATGGATGTGATAATGTGCCACCTTTTGTGGGCATATCATTTCAGAGGAAAGTGTACCTGTGAATCCAGTGACAATAAGTTCTGCAAAATATTTTCCTTCTCAAAGAAATCAAACTGATTTTGTGAGTTGTCTAGATTAACGTTCTTATGTAGTTTCATTCCTGATTTTACAAATCGTAATTTGAAATAAGGAAGCATAAAAAAGTCATCAAAAATTTTATTTGATAAACATACCATTCTTTAGTATCCTGATTTTACATTGCTATTTAAGTTCTATTCATTTATATACAATTGTGAATGGTATGGTTAAGGATTAAGTGCTGTTTATGTCCGACAAATAAATGATGGAGAGGTTTTAAGTGTATGACCAAATTTGGTGTTGAAACCTACAGAATTAGAATATATATATATATACTCAATCTGTAGACAGTACTGTTTCGCCCTTTGTGGGCTCATCAGTGCAGCACAGAGCTTCTGAGACGTAAGTCTCTGGCCATGTTGCCGGAGCAAACACAGCTTCAAGAGTTATTTGGGATCCTGCCAGAGTGCTCAAACCACACATGCGCAGTGAGCATTGCATTACGCTAACAACAGGTTCCCATCTCAGATAGAGTGCTCAACCAAACTTTCGTAAGGGAGCGTTATATATGTATATATATCCCTCTGTTGTGCTTCACATCACGTATTGTGATTCTGCACTTCTCACAGTTATGGTAATATCATAAATGTGAGAATAAAGACTGAAAAAGCCAGGACAGATTTCCCGCCAAGTGGATTCGTCACTTTCACAACACAACAATTGGAATATGCTGTCCTTTAAAACAAAGTAAAAAAGAATAATACCAAAGCAGAAGATTTGGAATTGTAACAAAAGAATAATTCATGCATTGTGTACTTTAACCACAATAAAACGTCTGGATATAAGTACTTTTAACCTAATTTTAAAAGGAATAAGACATTTTATTGCAGGCAATGGGGAGATGGGGGATGAATTGACGAGATATTATAAAGAGTGCAACCAGAAATCAATTTATTGTACACAAAAACACGGTTTGCTAACCATTTAGCAAGATTTACAACAATCCCTCGTCCACACATTAAAGGCTTCAAAAAAACTCCACTTTTTTATTTGAAATTACAACGAATAATGCTAATTTAGTCCATGTGTCACAATGTTAGGAGGGTGTTAAGTTAAAATACATGAAATCTGCCAACAAAATATCTTCAAAGACCATCATGGGAAAAAGACTTACCCAGATTGTTATAATGAACTTAGGTAGACGAATAACAAAATTCAAATAGAAGTTAACTGAAATTTACGTCTCGTATTGTTCTGTGTTGTTGTTTTCTGTTTTTTATTCAGTTATATATTCTGTTTTGTGTTTTATTTTGTAATGTCGTGTTTTCAATTTGTTGCAACAGTGGAATCTCAGTATCACAAATTCCTAGCTGAAATTTCTTTAACTGCCACAAATTTATTTTATTTTAATTAACACTTTAAACTTTTATTAACTAGAATAGTTTGCTAATCAGACAGAAATCAGTGATGTACTTGTTCTAAGCTTCAATTACAGCCTTAGCAATTTGACCAGGGCTAAATACTTATTTGTCAAATATGTGAAAAAGTTTGATCAGGCGTGATCAATGTTATTGGTCTAAAAGCCACCGGATTACAATAACAGACAGCTGGTAGACCAAATATAAAGATCACTCAATTGGAAAATAGGAATTAAATGGTCGGTGAACATATTTAATAAAAGAGTTCTTTGAAAAAATGAAATTTTTCGATCCAAACAGTCTCTTGTTTCACCTCAGGCAAATTGACTGAGATAAAAGAGCAGAGGCTAGTATTAATGTTAACGTAGCCGTTGAAATATAGCCGGCTTTATTATTTTTAATTATTGAAAAACATGCCTCAATGCGAACAATAAAGGTTTCAGATAATCTTACCCCCTGGTTGACTACTAATTTCACAATACTTAGCCGTACCAGAGACAAGCTTGTCATAGCTGCCCAGAAAAAGAAATCTTCCAACCTTACGAATTCTTGTAAGGATGTCTAGAAAATAGTCAAATACTTAAACGAGATTACTCAGGCCCTAAAAGTGTTCTTTGTAAAGGAAATTTCAAAAAAACGTGCAAGAGATCAAAGTCAACGAATGTTGGCTCTCTTGATTTTGAAGGTCACAATGTGAATGACAACAGCGAAATTGCACAGTCGTTGAATAATTCATTTTCTAGTATTGGTAAAGAGCATAGTGTTTGCATACCGTAGCAGTGCAACGCCCTACTATCTAATAAAAGAATATAAGATAAATGAAGAAAATAAAAATTTTCAGTTTAGGACCATCAATTCTGATTCTTTTGAAAAGGCTCTCAATAAAGGAAGACCTTCTTTGACATTTTTATGGTTTTGTAAGGATTTTCATTAAAAGTACATCTCCATTCTTCCATTCTCTGTGCAGATTTTCTTTGAAATGAATGATTATTATGAAACAATGGTCTTGCTGCAGTTTTCTTGTAAGGAAAATATCCATGGTCTTAAAAGTATGTCGAAGATGTAGTAGCCGCATGCAGTAGGGGTTAAGGAAAAAAACTTTAGTTTAAAAGAAGTACAGTTACCTAGGCAAAACATTTTACTAGAGTATCCACGTATCCTGAAACAGTATCAGTATTAACAGGTTGTTTTAAGTCATATAATGCACTAAGCTGCTCGTCCGAATTGAAAATCACTTTTGCTATTGTAAAATAACTATTAATTAACTGGTTAATTATTTTAAGCAAGTGTAATAAGTAAAAATAATCGTCTGATTTATCGGCTACTAAAAATGTGCCGAAGGCATCCTTCACAAGCAGTGCGAGGGAAATCCCAAAGAGGATCTATTCGACGAGGCTCTGCAACTTTGGGAAGCATCCTATCTTCGGCAGGATCTTGAAGTGCCCCACTTTACCGACTAAATCGAACTCTTTGGTGAGGTCAATGATGGTGACGTACAGAGGCAAGTAAGTAGCGGTGTAGTTATACAAAGCTGACTGAGGACAAGTACTCTGTGGTCTTCCTACAGTTCTGTTTTGATGTTTTGTTCTTTTTGTATAAAATCTGATAAATGGAGAGTAAAAGACTGATTTTTTGAATATAACGTCAGAAGTAAGGCAGGGAAAGAGGAAGCATTGTATACCTCTTTTACTTCTTGCTTGTGACAATGGCAAAGACTAGAAAATGAAAGAAGCCACTAATAACAATAGGCAATAATTACAATGTGGAATGGTATTATACGTATGTACCTTGGCTTTGTAGATAAAAATGGTTACTAGCGCAAGCAAGAGGCTATGAATGAAAAAGGAAAAATGCGCCAGAAAAAATCGAAAATCGAAATATGCAAGGCAAAAAAAAGGGAAAATCGAAATATTTAAGGTATTTAAGAAGAATGTAAAATAGTAATCATAAACACAATGGAAACTGAAGGACTTCACTAATATAAAAAGAAAATGGACTATTATCAGATAGCAATATTGTGAAAGATGTAAAAAGATGAGTCCTAATATGCGCGCATTGCATTCCAATCCATTTATGGAAAGACAGAAAACTCATGACTACAAGATACGTCTCTAAACTTTTGCCAAAACGAGAACAAAATATACAATTATAAACAATGAAATTCAAATTTAGATGCTTCAAATTATAATGAAGCTTCACGGAAATAAACTGTTAAGTAAAAACGCATCAGAAACTAAGAAAAAACTTTTTATGGAATAACTTTGTCCAATACATCGTCAAGGTAACTATTGCTCATCAGAATTTATCAATTTTAGCTATATCTCCCGATAAATTGTCACGAAAGCAAAATATAACAATACGATAAACTAAAGTTTTAATGAATTTAATACTATGCTGTATGGAACTGCTGTATGCCAGTCCCAAGGCACTCTTCATTCTCCAGTGAAGAGTTGGCTTTCAAAAACACACTTGTTATAACAACGGTCGGAATTTTATGTACTAAACATGAAAAAATGACAACAAATGAGACTAAACATGAAAAAATGACAACAAATGAGACTGTTCTTTTAAAAAACTACTTAAGCACATCTTCCTGTAGTTATTTGCCCTGCAGACAAAATGTCAGAAGAAAAAGATAAAAGTTAGTAAATTCTGCTGAGTAACGGTTTGGTGGATAATTGTCAACAACTGAACTAAACAGGCTAACTGAAGGCGGTTACAAAAAAGCAAGGGATTTTTGTAACCTAAATTACACAAAGACAGAGTTAACTTAGAACTTTCTCACGGGCTATAGTTTGATGTTGGATAAATGAAATAATAAAATACGACATTTCAACCAACTTGTTTTTAGCACTTCAAAAGGAAGAGGAAATTTACATTGTTAGAACAACGAATCTCATTCCTTCTTCTAACGACTCTAAAAGGTTATGTCGAGATAGGTCCTATCGTATTTCATTTCTAATGTAAACTTTAAAAGCGAACTATAATGATTAAGACAATATAGCAATTGATGAACACTTTGATTTTTATCTTGCTATAGAAAACATTGAATATGACTTGATTTTATGCTGTAAGGAAGAAAACATCCTGCCACTACATAATAGCAGCAATGCAAAATGTTAGGCAATAGCACCAGTAGCACTTTTTTCAAGAGGTTAAAAAAGTTAATATTTCGATCGGCATTCTTTGCCAAATTTTAAGTGTGAAAATGTGTAAATTTAGGGAAACAATACAATAGTTGCATTGTTCTATCCTCAAGATATCTTTTCAGCAAGTGATATTTTTGTACTCACCCACTGTGGAAATAGGCCCCTAGGTACTAGAAATATTATGTAAGACACTAAGGAGCACACCGCCACATACTTTCTTCTAGAGTAACACATAGAAGTAGCTCACCATGTTTTTTTAATTTCTACTGTTCTTGGAGCAGTTTTATCAGTCTGAACAACATAAAACCTTATTTACTTTTTATGTACATCTCCTGCACTATTCCCTATTTGTTTAGTAATGAAAATCGATGGGAACTTTGTATGGATTGCCAGCATTAAGAGGCTCCAAACTGAAATGATGACATGTTAGACACGTGCAGGTTTCTCTCCCTGTCTCTCTGTCTCTCTCTCTCTCTCTGTCTCTCTGTCTGTCCCTCTTTTTCTCTCTCTGTCTCTCTGTCTCTCTCTGTCTCTCTGTCTCTCTCTCTGTCTCTCTCTCTCTGTGTCTGTCTCTCTCTCTCACCCCCCTCTCTCTCCCACCCTCTCTACCTCTCTGTATTTTCTACGTATATTGTATTTCTTTTATTGATGCCCCGCCCTCGATAAAAAAGGTCCCTTGAATAAGCCCCAACTTTGCGAAAATACGGTATATAAATATATATATATATACGCATTGCATGCTAGTGTTCTTGTATTATGTTATTATCGGGACTTGCAACGTTTTTTGATGTTATCAAAGTACAGCTTGCTATTTTTTATCATCCCAAAAAAGTGAATTATTAATGGTAAGCAATTAGCAAACTGCTAGTATTTTCTCTCACCATCAAGGCAGTGATTAATATCGCAACAAATTTATTCTTACAGTTGCAAAACAGTGAGTTTTCTTGATAGTTGTTTTTGAAGTTGGAAACAAAATACTATTCAAGTCTGAAAAACAATTTCCGACCTTCCAAAAGAAGATTTTAATTTATACATCTCATCAGGTATTTTAGCGGTAATAAGCTCATCAGAATTCATTTTGTTTCCAATGATAATGGTATCATTCGCCAGCGCACTTACTTGTTGCAATGTTTAGATTGTAATTTTGATGCTATACGAATGTTTGAAATTTCAATTTCACATTGCCAAATTCAAACTCAGTGGGTAAAAACAATAAGAAAGATTAAATCGAAACCTTTGTAGTCTGCAGCAGCCAGCGTTTAAGTAAAACTTTAAAAGGAAATTTGAAAAAAATTTGAATGAGATTCGAGAAAGATTCGAGTGAGTGTCGACTTAAGCGATGTGCCAGTTACTTTACTTTAATGCTTAAAACAAAATTCACATAAAAAGGAAAAGCTAAAAAATATGCACAGTATGCATTATGAAAACTAAACTATTGTCAACGTTCAATAAATATTCTCACCTTTTTGCCTATCCGGTCGTGGTCCTGTTCGGGTGGCCGTCCTACAAGCTTCCTAGCTCTCTCAGAGAGTGACATCGTATCCAGTCGTTAAAATCTTCTCTCTCCATCCCAAGCAACTTCAGATCTGAGTTGATTTTATCACTCCATCTTTGCTTTAGCCGCCTTCTCTTCCTTTTACGGAAATGTTCATTTCTGCAAATTTTAAAATGTTTTTATTTTCTTCTATACGGCATTCATACCCTTCGCATTAAATTCTTCACTTTCCCATACCTACGGAAACCGGTTTCATATTTGCTTTCTTTTTAATGTCATCATTAATAACATAACCTTTCCAGTTCATTCCGTGAATACATCGCAAGGTTTTTCATCTCCGTCACTTCAGTATTATCTATCTGTCTGTGTCATTCACCAGTTCTCGTTTTAACATCCGAGTGTAGGTATGATCGATGTCTTATACAAAAATTCCTTAAGTTCAGTCGGAATTGTCTTGTCATCTAGTACTCCTGGAAAGGTTCTCCATCTGTTCCACAGCTCCTTCTCTCTTGACTACTTTAGTTTCACAACCTTACTGTCTATCTGTTATGATTAACAAATACGTAAAAATTGATACTGCTAGTAGTTCATTGGTTTCCTCCTGGCTATAGTTCTTCACCTTTATATTTCTAAAATTTTTCTCTTGGTAGCATGTACTTCGTCGTGGTTTGACTCATTTTGTGTCCAAACCCTTCAAAATGTCCTCTACGCGTCTTTAATTGCTGTTTGACTCTCTTACCTTCTCTTTCACTCAGACCAAGGTAATCTGCAAAGAGAATGGCCCAAGGAGAGTCTTTATATAGGTCATCCATAATAGAACCCATGATGATAATAAAAAAAACCCAATGGGTTCAAAGATGATCTGTAGTGTAGCCCAACCTCGATCCTGAATTCCTCTGTTTCTTCAGCTGTTGCTGTGACTGGTGTTGTGAATGCTCGATACATATCTTGAACCATTTTGATGCACACCTCGGATATTGGCTTCTTAAGAAAGTGTCAGATGAGCTCTCTAGGCAAGGTGACATCTGCTATCTTTAGATTTCAAAAAAATCATGCAAAGGTCTGTCTGACACCCTTGCATTTTTTACTGAAGCGTTCCTAGACAGAACATAGGATAAACCTTCAACTTGCCTTCCTGGAAACCATATTACCTGTCTAAGAACTGTCTCAGCCATGCTTCCACTATCCTCTCCCAAGGTTTGATGACGTGACTCAAAACATTTATGCGTTTATTGTTGGGAGAGTTCAAGGGGTGCAATTTCTGCTTATAGAGTTGTGTAATTCTACTCTGCCTTTAACCTCAGGTAAATCTTCCTTTTGAATGTTTTGCAAAACAGCAATCATCCATTTTACTCCTGTTCAATAAATTGTTCAAGATAAATTCTGGTACTAGATCTGGTTTTTGAGCTCTCAATTTGAATTTCTTTGTTGGTGCTTTGAAAGAATTGTTATTGTCATTAATAGCCGCTACTTGCGAGTATTTTGGTGTCTCGCGAGACGGCTTATTATAATTCTTTTTCTTGCACCTACTTTGGCTAGAATTAGTATCTTCAAGATGTTAAAAACGCTCAGTGTTGGTACCTCTTTTTTATTGTCAAGAGGATTAATAATCTGCCCGACTGATAGTGCCTTGTATTTCAATTTTAGTGATCAAATTGCAAAACGATTCATTGGGTATATGCATGAGGTGGTACTTGGTGGCAAAATATGAAAGCGAAAGCTTCTGGATAATTTAATCAATAAGAACACACCAATTCCTTTGAAAGGCATGCCTTGTTTAATTCTTTTTCAGCCCCAAAACAATGATAACCTTCGGTGATCTGTACTTAATTGTCACTGCAACTCCCTTTTTTATTACTTATGCCAGTTAAGCCTTTAGTTTCTTTCTAAGGTTTGAAAGATAGTTTAGGTTTATCACAGTTACCCAAATATTATCGTTTGCTGAAACTTTTATACTACGGCCTTCATATGAGCCATCTTATTGTAGATTTTGTTTACTTTCTTGTCCTTACCACAAGGAAGCAAGGTGAACTGTTTACGAGGAGGTTCATATTGCAAAACAGGAAAGTGACGCGTAGGTCCCATAATGAGCCTAAACAAGAAATTTTTTTTCGGTAAAATCAGCAATAGTTGTAAACTAGTCTTGCCTTTTTTATGGTTAAAAACGTTAAGAACACTAAGTGTATGGAACTGTGAAGAAAAGGCAGGAAAATCAAGAGGTAAGGGTTCAGATATGGCAAGTGCATTCCATGCAAAGACGTATGGTAAAAGTTTAGAAGTACAAAATGACCTCATGCGTAAGGTACCTTCTGGCATGATACAAAGAACCAACCTTTTTGTAAACTGACTTAGTAACCGACATTATAATAAATTAAAAACCAGAACCCCAGGAAAGAAAATGACAAAACAGACAGCGTCATTGATGAGAACTCTTTGAGAGGAGTAGCAACCCCAACAGGGTCAACTTCAGAATGTTTGCAGATAAAAATATTGGAAGAAAATCAGGTATAACCTTTTTAGTTGATAACATCGATTACAATTTTCTAAGTTGAAAGAAACCAGCCACTTCTTTTCCTGTTTTCTGACAATCTAAAGGTCAGATCCTAAATTGTCCCCAAAGTTCAACTTGCCCCTACTAATTCGTCTTTTAGGCAAGAGTTCAAGGTAGTGTCATCGTTATGGATGCTGATAAACTAAAACAAGATGCCAGGAAGGTCATTGATATAAAAAGGGAGAAGAGCCGAAACACGAAAGAAATCTTGAGGAACTCCAGCATTAACAAAATATCTATCAGATGTAATTCCGTTTAATTTATGACTTATTTTACGAGCTGAGGGAAAGGGCTGAATGATACCGAAGAATCTTCCTTCACAAACCGTAACAGAAAGCATATGAATCAAGACGGCATACCACATCTTATCAAATGGCGTAAAAATATCCAAAGCCATACCACGTTCTCCAACAGAATTATCCATATTCCCATAAATTCCTCCTGTGATTACTGTCAGAAGGTCTCCAGTGGGCGAGGTTCCCTGAATGCGTAACGAACTTCACAAATACACCTAAGTTCTGCAAGAATACTAGCAGTGAATTATTGGTAAGAAGTTCCAAGACCTTGCTAGTGGCAGAAAGAAGACTTAGAGGTTAGTATTTTGGAGGATCAGAATAAGCATCATTTATTAGGATAGTGACAATTTTAGAAATTTTCAATAAATACGGAAAAAATTCATATAGACAATGATTAAAATATTTGGACAACAAAGAAGTACAATTTTAAAAGACAAATTCGGGGATTGAATCTAATCTGGAAACTTTGGCTTGATCAACCCCATGTACAACCTTTGCAATTAAATTGAATTGATGTTGATGGGGTCCCAAATCTGATCAGTTGATGAATGGCACTCTGACAAAGAAATACCAGTTCTACTTAGAAAGAAATCGAGGAAGACAATTTAGTAAAGAGATCTGGCCTAATTGACATAAAAAACCCAAACACCAACATAGAAAAAATTGCCATGAGTATCGGAAAAAGAACACAAGACGAAATGACCCCAAGGGATATTACCCAAATTTTGACGATATGCATTCCAGTCGTCCTGACCAAATTTAAGAGTATTAGGATAATGTAACTTGTGAGAAGTACTTGAAACAACTGTGTTATGTCTACAGTGCCAGTAGCTGATTAACAATATCCAAAACGAGATAAAAATGGAACTTTATCATGATTTAGAACAAAATTAAAAACGACGTTTAAAAGGAAAAGTTTTTTGAATCGGAATGAAGAAATCACCTGAAAAAATCAACAAGATCATCAAGATCTTCGGCTAGAGCAAAGGTATAACTAATGTCTTCAGGACTGTACGCTTTTTCAAAAGGACTTAACCAGATCATGTGATAAACATGAAAGTCAGCAAAGGCAAATATTTTACCAATGTAATGGTTATCTAGAACCTTAGGAATGGAGTATGATGCTGTCTTTATAACTTAACATGAGTCAAAAGAGGTAACTCGATAAAAGAAGAAGTAGTCCCCTTCCGGACAACCATCCCTATTTGTTGAGATGAAAAATATTTTTTAGGTCAGAATGTCGAACCCGGATTCTCTTGGTCGCAATGTAGCTTCAGGAACTATCAAACCACGGTTCCTCTGCTTATTCACCCAAGAAAAGTTGTTTGTAGTATTTTAGCTTAGTACAGTGACCATAGTACACAATTCTATACCAACTGTTTTCTCCAATTGACCTTGAAATATACCACTTAACCATTTGGCTTGGTTAAATCTGTCTTATGGGTGGGAAGATCTCTTTAGCGTTGGCTGGCAGTCTTTTTAGAGATGGTGTTGATAGAAACACAAGCAGAAGTGTCATATCACCACTACCCTAGTGCATTGGGGCAAATGCCTGCATCCCATCTAAACATTTGCTGCTGAGGGCAGAGATATGTACAAGTCCCTTCCGATATTTTCCCCAGTATTTCGTCAAATAGTCAATGCAGCTACGCGTGCACACAGCGTATGCAGACTCATATATAACGCCAAAATAAAAGATTTGGGAATTTTGTCCTTTAATGAGAAATATGATGACAGTCTCTTAAAACCTTTGAAAATGGTTTTAGATACGCCCAAATTCAGCTTGTAAAATCAAACTCTTGTTGTGCAACATCAATTTTCCGCAATCAATTTTCCATTGTAAGGCGGGGGAAACCCTTGCATGCTTCAAGTTAAAGAGAATGTATTCATTACCATGTCAAGACCGCATTTAAACAATAACAAAGCAAGCATCCCTTTAGATTTATTCACACCATAAATAACCTAATGGTATCTATTGTGTTGTAACAACAGCCCCTTTAAAACTATTTTTATAATGACTTATTTGGTGTATACCATAAATAATTTAAAGTTGTCTTTTTATGTCTCAGTATCAAATTAAGTGCTAATCATTTTGGCTTAAGATGACTGAAGTACAATTAAAGCGCATTGTTATAATAAAAAGGTAAATATTTTAATGGAAGCTTTTTTTCTAGTTTATAATTATATAATCATCAACAAACCAGATAACAACAACAATAATAATTTTTTTTTTAAACTTCAAGCATATATTTTTCCATGCTATCACTTAATACAATTGTATGCCGTGTATACATTACATCATTACCCTAAGAAATACCACTCACTATCAAGGCATGGTATCGGGGACGCACAGAGTAACGTAGTCACCAATAAAGGAGGAGAGGCTGATCCCATGTCTTACTACGTTGACAGAATATGTAATATGTGGTTCGAATTACCACACATATGATCTTCTTTATGATATATGAGATTTCGCTTTTATCGTAACTTATTTCCGCTAACATCTTCGCTACCGAATGTGTACTCTTTCCGATTGCTCCTATCGCGCCAATGCTTAAATTGACAAATATAACTTTTTGATAATTTTTGCCTAGAAATCTTAGCAGAAATTCATATTTTTCTGATTTACGTTTCGAATTCACTTCAATATTTGTTTCAAAGCCGATTGTAAGTTCTAGAATATAAATCTTTCCTTTATCAATTACTAACAGATCAGGGCGATATGTATCTCCGGTAATAATCGATGGAGAATTGTAATCATCAATATCACAGTAAACTTTTGCATTTTTCTTATTCGAAGATATGAAGTTTGCAATATTTTTTAAAACCGAGTCATGCCTCCAATTATAACGTTTTTCGTTCAACGCTGTATTACATCCTCCAATAACATGCCCGAGAGTTTCTGTAGCATTACATAAGGAACAGGCAGATGATTCTCTTTGTCCCCATTTTAGCATATTTGAAGCGTTGGCGAGGGTGTTGTTTAAATACCGGATTGTGAATGAGTAGATATTATTGGGTAACGTAGAAAGCGCTTTGTGCCAGTGACTGGTAAATGCGTTGTCTGCATAGGCTGTGATTGATTTGATTATTAACCCTTGCGAAGTCAGTGTATCGATTTTTTTCTCGTTAGAATTTCTAATATCCTTGATTGCCTCTCTAGTTGTTTTGTACTGATCATACGTGATGTTTTGACCGGTGGTCGCATTGTATATTTCAACAATGTCCCTGCTCTTAGAAGACTTGAGTTTGTTTCTAAAAGATACTCGACACTGAATGAAACGATCAGATATGAGTGTTAAACCGAGACCAAACTTACGTTTGGTACGGCGAAGAAGGCGTGTTGATCCAGAAATAGGTATTTCCAACCAAATCCGTATAAACTTTGAAACAACGTTATCGAGGTTTTCCTTAACCCAGCTTGTTTCTATATCAGCAACAGTCAAGTGCCAGCTAATTTTTGAAAGTAGATATCTTTGGTACAATATTACTTTATTTCTGGGGTGGAGTGGGAGACCATTTATAGTCCTGAGAATGTTTGCAGTTTTTGACATCAGTATATTTTTGTGTTCCGTGTTTGTCATGCCGAAATCGAAGTAACGACCCAAATATAGGAATGGTTCACCCGAGTCGATAGGATGAATAACACTGTTATTAAGATAAAGCTTTGGTTTTATTTGTTTACATACTGTTCCACATTTTTTCATTCCAAACGTGTGACACTTTTCGACTTTGATGATCATGTCACTCCAACGACACCATCTGCTGAATGCGTTGAGGAGAATTTGGTTTTCACTCTCTTGGCCTGACATCGCTACAGCATCGTCGGCGAATTGTAGCCAGTGTCTTGGTATCAAATGTTTTAGAAATTTGTAACCGATTTGTTTGAAGTGATCTTTTTTTATATACTGTACGAAGGTGTTAATTAGCATATTAAATATCAATGGGCTGAAGCAGTCACCTTGTAGTACACCCTTTTCTAGTTTAATGAAATCACTAATGAACAAGTTGGTCAGTATGGCTGTGTGGAAGTCACTATACAGAATTCTAATAATAGTAACAATATCGTCTGGAATATGATGATGTTTCAGCACAGTTTCTATTAGATTGTGGTTGACTTCCCCAAAAGCGTTTTTCAGATCAATTAATGTAATTGTAATAGAGCGTTGTTTACGGCGTGCATCGTTAATTGCGTGAGTCATACTAGCAATATGCTCGTACGTACCAGTTAATCCAGGCGTAAATCCTTTTTGGATACTTGCCTCAATGTAGTTGTTTTTGACTAAAAACTCAAATACACGATCTCGTAGTAAAGAAGTAAATATTTTCAACATAACAGGTTCTAAAGTGATAGGTCTGAAATTACCTGGGTCTGACTTTTCCCCCTTTTTGTATATAAGGATTGTAGCGGCTTGTTGCCATAATGATGGTATAGACTTACGCTTAAAAACTTCGGAACAAATAACTGTAGTGTAGCTTCGAAGGTGGGGGCACCTTTTCAGACTTATTACTGGGATTTGATCTAAAGGACATGGACATCCAGAGGACTTCATTCGTTTAATGATTCTGCAGATTTTGTTATATGATGGTGGAGACAAATCAAATTCATGCGTAGGGTTATCAAAAGAGGGTATCCAGTCTGGAATTTGAAAGGTAATAATAATAATAATAATAATAATGATAATAATGACAAGGTTCCAAAAGACTACTAACGCCGGGATGGCTGAGGAAGATGAACGTCCGATACCTACAAAATGTCCCAAATGGCGAGCGGAAAATACAGCATCTGGTAATCTAAGTCCAACTCCTGGCCTTCACGTGGCAGAACTGTTTGAAACTAACAGGAGAAGGGGCGAAAGGCGAGTATCTGATGCCTTCAAATAGCCAGTGCTCTATGTAGAACAATCTCGTTAACGTTGCCAGCAGTTGTTCTAGGAGGAGGAAAATCTCTGATTTCAAAACCAGGGCAGGTAGAGCTCTTTGGTCTGGAAAGAGTCTGCTTAGTGGAAACTACACGAACAATTGGATGGGTGGATGATACTCTATGGCCGTGGTTAGCAAGTCATCTAGTAGAAGTTACACTAACAATTATACCAGGTACCAGTAGGTACGGTGCCGATATGGGTGAATGGCCGCTGCTTTATGAGGTTGCCAATCGCGGAACCTGGCAGAAACAGCCCGCCTGTCAACATCAAAACTTTATCCAGAGGACCGGGCAACACTGGATGGAATACTTATACCCGTGCGTAGGTCAAAAACTTTTATGGAAGACTTTGATTACAATCAAATTCAACCAAACCAATTACATGATGTTGCTGATGATACAGTGGTTCCAGATGGTGCTGAAAACAGAGCAAATCATGACAACGAAAACATGGCTCGCATCTTGAACAGAAGCAAATAGACCGAAGAACAAAAGCACAGAATAGTTCAGATCGACACTGTAGAAAGAAGAGGAGGAAAAAGATTCATGAGAAGAGTCAAACAACGATGGGATGCCAAATATCCAACAGATTCAAGAATAGCTCAAAACCTGATCGACAATGCAAAGAGATTTAAGAACAAAAGATGGGGAAGCTCAGTTGACAATCAAGCCGAAGTAGAAGTACAACCCCCAACCGATGACACCAAAACAAGTTCAGAATGGACAACAGAGGTGAAAATTGTGTTGGTGATACTACATGAAGAAGAACGTGCGAATGGCAGAGGATTTATGAAAAGTGTAAAAGATAGATGGGATATCAAATATCCTGAAGACCAATCGGCAAGTTGGCAGAACTTGCGAGATAACGCTGCTCGATTCAAGAAAGACCCAGAGTTGAGAATCCTAATACTGGTGACACAAAGAGAGGAGACCCAGATGAGGAATGAAAGAGCAGAGAAAGGTAATGTTGATGAATTGATTGTAAGAGACGATGAAGTAGAGCTGAATATGACAGAGGCTGATGGGGATAAGCTATTCGTACAGGTAGAGGTACAGATAGAAGTGGAATTGATGGAGAAGGATAAAGAACTTGAATGATTTTTTAATGCGGAATTGGAGCAGTTGAATCATTCTACGGCACTCCATATGGAGCCGAGAGAAAAACTGCTAAAGGTAAAGCTTGATGCTGAGACCCAGGAAAGAGCAAAAAAATTTTAGATTTGAACCTTCGAAATGCTGAAATCATACCCGAGATTACTGATATGGTATATGCTATGGGGAAAGCTGTTGTGTACACGATGGGAGTGAAGCCTAAAGAACCAAACCAGAAAAAATCCAGAAATGAAGAGGGTGGAAATAGAAAAGAACAAAACCTGAGATGAAGAAATTAAGACAAAATATAACAAGAGCGGGAAATGGATTACAGTGACCTAAGCAACGAAGGAAAGCAACAAAAATGAACAAAAAAATCATCAAACAATTACGAACAAGCATGAATGGGAAAGAATTGATCTCAAGAAATCTGAGAGTAGCAAAAGAACAATGGCTTGACAAACTACAATACAAGAAAGTGAAACTTGACAAATATATTGAAAAGGGAAAAAGAAAGGAAGACAACATCATGTTCCAGAAAGACCAGAAGAAGTTTTTTTGTACGCTGGAGGACGCAGAGAAGCAGGAAAGTGAAATGCCTGAAACGGAGAAGTTTGTCGAGTTCTGAGAAGGCATTTGGGAGCAGGATGATTGGACACCAATTATACCATGGATGGAGGAAGTAAAGGCAGAGTGGAGTGAAAAAGTCAACATCATCAGCCAGTTTGAAATCACTGAAGAGAAACTCAGAAGAGAAACAGCAAAAAGGAAGAATTGGACAGCTCCAGGAATAGATAGCATCCAAAACGTCTGGTGGAAGACGTTTACACGGACACAGACAGCGTTAGGAAAATCATTCACTGACCTGTACGATGACACATCCAGGATACCAGAATGGTGACCATCCGGGAGAACAGTACTATTACCCAAGACAAAGAAACTGAGTGACAAAAAGAACTATAGGTAAATCTCCTGCCTGAATACATGATATAAAATTCTGGCAGGCTTAGTAGCTAAGTACATGAGAGAGAGCACGCACTGGCAAATAAGATTTGGGACGAAGGGCAGCTTGGAGCAGTAGAAGGGGTGTTAGGGACGGTGGACCAACGCATAATCGATAGATGCATTATGTAAGAAGTTAAGCAACGTCATCGCAATCTTGCAGTAGTGTTTTACGATTACAAGAAGGCCTACGACAAAGTACACTACGATTGGATGATTCGTGTTCATGATTGGATTGGAATACCACAAAATGTCACAAGATTGATTGTGGATTTAATGAGTAAATAGAAAAGGAGATTGGAAATTTGGAATGGTAGTGAAAAGGTGATGAGTAGGTGGATACGGATATTATGTGGATTCTTTCAAGGAGACAGCTGTTCTCCATTTGGATTCTGTATCAAGGAAATTCCGGTTTGCATATTACTACAACATAGCAAAGGATACATAATGGGTAAACCTGGTAATTGTGTTGTCAAAATAACTCACAGTTTGTTTATTGACAGCCTCAAAGTGTATCATGAAAGGCACAATGCATTGAAGATTGTGAACGAGATTATTGTGCAAGCTAGTCACGATACAGGAGCTTGCTATGGAGTATCAAAATGTGCTGAAATCATTTTTCAAAATGGAAAGTTGGTTAGAGGAGATGCATTGCAAGTGTTGGAGGAGAGAATGAAAACGATGAACCCAGATGTTAATAATATCTACAAATATTTTGGAGTCGAGCAATCGGATGGTATCAAGACGAAGGATGTGCATACGAGAATGAGAGACGAAGTAAGTAAGAGAGTGAAGATGCTTACAAAAACCGAATTGAATGATGCTAATCTCATCAAGGGTATCAATATGAAAGTCATACCTGTAGAAACGTATGAGATGAATGTGTGCAAATTTACGGTAGCTGAATTGAAGGAGCTAGACCAAATTATCAAGAAGGAGCTGCAAGGAAAGTACATGTTGGGAAGACAGGCAAGCGATGAACGATTATACTTGAAAAGAGAAAGAGGAGGAATAGGATTGGAATCAATGAGAGATGCATATAAGGACGTGAGATTGCAAGTGGCATGTTATATGACAAAGTCGACCAACAGATGTATCAGAGCAGCATGGAGAAGAGAGGAGGATAAAGAAGAAAATGTTATTGTGTCTCAATCGATATCAACAATGGAAGAGGTTGGAGTTGGACTGCGTTTTGAAGATGATTCAATGCGATTGGACGAAGAGGTAATTGACCATACGATAGAATACAAAGCGACATGGTGAAAAATGAAGAACAGTTTGCAGAAAGCTACAGAATCCAAGAGGATCGAAGCCTGCAAGATGAAGAAACAGCAGAGCTAAGTTTCTCGAGAGCAAGAAGGAGAATGTCATTCATGGTTGAACCAGAAATTACATGGTCGAAAGACGCCATCAATCATGACAATGCTGGAACAGATGGTGGAGATAAAATCATGGAAGGTATCGAGAGGATTGGCTCAAGATAAACAATGCAGAGTTTGTCACGAGAGGGATGAAACCGTTGAACATATTGTTGCTATGTGTAAGGCCCTTGCACAAAGTGAATACCTAGCACGACACAACAGAGCGTTAATGATTGTGTGAGTCAACTGGGGTAAGGAGTACGAACTGATAGGCAATAAGGTGAAATGGTCCAAAGAGCGATGGGAACGACGAAAGGTGTTGGAGAATGAGCGAGGAAAACTTGTTTGGGATTTCGAATTCAATTTCCGAAAAAGCACAACGGCAAGGAGACCCGACCTGATATTACAAGAGAAAGAAAAGAAGAATATTTGGATTTGCGATATGGCCTATCCACAGAAACCAAATATCGAAACAAAGCAATTGGAAAAACTGACAAAGTACAGGAAACTGGCCTTCAAAACATGAGAGAGAGAGAAAGAGAGAGAGAGAGAGAGAGAGAGAGAGAGGGAGAGAGAGAGAGACGTCTAGGATAGAAAGTTATGGTTGTGTCCTTGAAAATTGGTGCTCTCGGTGGCGGAATGCGTCAAATCGAGAAAGACAAGGAAATGATTTTCGACAGTAGCGACACGATACAAAAGGTTATCTGCAAAATACAGAAAACGATCCTTATGGGCAGTGAGACCACAGTGAGAAAAGTACTATTTGGTTTCATTCAAAACACAGATGAATGATTTTTTTTGTGTGTGCAATAGCGACTGTTCAAAGTGCGAACCTTTTTATCAATTGTACCTAGTAAAATTTTGGTAGTTACATTTTAGGGCTATTTTCTTGTAGTAGCTTTATCAAAAGAGATAGTAATAATGATAATAATAATAATAATAATAATAATAACAATAGAGATGATAGTAATGATAAAAGAAAATAATTCAAATTCTCTCCTCTATTTTTATATTAAGAACTTTAATTCTCTGGAAGAACTTACGTTACTCAACATGAATGGAAGTTTTACCATTAATAAGAAACTATTCGATAAAGAAGATAAGGTTTAAGACAATTTTAGTTTGCTGTTTTTAATATAGAAAACACCAAGTACTGAATTTTCGTAGCGGCTTTTTTATAAACACTATCAAATTCATGGTTTTAAAAAAACTCAAATTAAATCTTAAGATTCTAAAATAATATTAAAATTGTAACTGTATGATACTTTGTTAATTGATACAAAATAGTAACTCTCTTGTGTTCACTAACGTTTTAAGAAGTTTAACTTCTTACATGATAAAATTTCTTAACCAGACGTTTGTGTCTGTAAATAAACTCGGCCTTCATAAAAAGAAGAGAAACTTAGAAATACAATTTTGGAAAAATCAGAATCTGAGAAAATATACACTTTCTAAGACCTCCGGGAGATTCAAGTAGATCCCAGTCCCTAGTTTTTGTTGAAGTATTACTATTTAAAAAACAATGGTGTTATATCGTAAAGTGCCTAAATGTTCATCTTTTGACGACTACCAGGGGTTCATGAAGATCCCAGTCCCTAGTTTCTGTTGAAGTGTTACTATTAAAAAAACAATGATGTTATATCGTAAAGTGCCTAAATGTTCATCTTTTGACGACTACCAGGGGTTCATGAAGATCCCAGTCCTTAGATTCTGTTGAAGTGTTACTATTAAAAAATCAACCTTGTTATATCATAAAGTGCCTAAACGTTCACTTTGTGACGCCTACCAGGGGTTCATGAAGACCCCAGCCCCTAGTTTCTGTTGAAGTGTTACTATTAAAAAAACAATGGTGTTATATCATAAAGTGCCTAAACGTTCACCTTGTGAAGCCTACCAGGGGTTCATTAAGATCCCAGTCCCTAGTTTCTGTTGAAGTGTTACTGTTAAAAATCAACCTTGTTATATCATAAAGTGCCTAAACGTTCACCTTGTGACGCCTACCAGGGGTTCATTAAGATCCCAGTCCCTAGTTTCTGTTGAAGTGTTACTGTTAAAAATCAACCTTGTTATATCATAAAGTGCCTAAACGTTCACCTTGTGAAGCCTACCAGGGGTTCATTAAGATCCCAGTCCCTAGTTTCTGTTGAAGTGTTACTGTTAAAAATCAACCTTGTTATATCATAAAGTGCCTAAACGTTCACCTTGTGAAGCCTACCAGGGGTTCATTAAGATCCCAGTCCCTAGTTTCTGTTGAAGTGTTACTGTTAAAAATCAACCTTGTTATATCATAAAGTGCCTAAACGTTCACCTTGTGAAGCCTACCAGGGGTTCATTAAGATCCCAGTCCCTAGTTTCTGTTGAAGTGTTACTGTTAAAAATCAACCTTGTTATATCATAAAGTGCCTAAACGTTCACCTTGTGAAGCCTACCAGGGGTTCATTAAGATCCCAGTCCCTAGTTTCTGTTGAAGTGTTACTGTTAAAAATCAACCTTGTTATATCATAAAGTGCCTAAACGTTCACCTTGTGAAGCCTACCAGGGGTTCATTAAGATCCCAGTCCCTAGTTTCTGTTGAAGTGTTACTGTTAAAAATCAACCTTGTTATATCATAAAGTGCCTAAACGTTCACCTTGTGAAGCCTACCAGGGGTTCATTAAGATCCCAGTCCCTAGTTTCTGTTGAAGTGTTACTGTTAAAAATCAACCTTGTTATATCATAAAGTGCCTAAACGTTCACCTTGTGAAGCCTACCAGGGGTTCATTAAGATCCCAGTCCCTAGTTTCTGTTGAAGTGTTACTGTTAAAAATCAACCTTGTTATATCATAAAGTGCCTAAACGTTCACCTTGTGAAGCCTACCAGGGGTTCATTAAGATCCCAGTCCCTAGTTTCTGTTGAAGTGTTACTGTTAAAAATCAACCTTGTTATATCATAAAGTGCCTAAACGTTCACCTTGTGAAGCCTACCAGGGGTTCATTAAGATCCCAGTCCCTAGTTTCTGTTGACGTGTTACTGTTAAAAATCAACCTTGTTATATCATAAAGTGCCTAAACGTTCACCTTGTGAAGCCTACCAGGGGTTCATTAAGATCCCAGTCCCTAGTTTCTGTTGAAGTGTTACTGTTAAAAATCAACCTTGTTATATCATAAAGTGCCTAAACGTTCACCTTGTGAAGCCTACCAGGGGTTCATTAAGATCCCAGTCCCTAGTTTCTGTTGAAGTGTTACTGTTAAAAATCAACCTTGTTATATCATAAAGTGCCTAAACGTTCACCTTGTGAAGCCTACCAGGGGTTCATTAAGATCCCAGTCCCTAGTTTCTGTTGAAGTGTTACTGTTAAAAATCAACCTTGTTATATCATAAAGTGCCTAAACGTTCACCTTGTGAAGCCTACCAGGGGTTCATTAAGATCCCAGTCCCTAGTTTCTGTTGAAGTGTTACTGTTAAAAATCAACCTTGTTATATCATAAAGTGCCTAAACGTTCACCTTGTGACGCCTACCAGGGGTTCATGAAGATCCCAGCCCCTAGTTTCTGTTGACGTGTTACTATTAAACAACAACCGTGTTATATCATAAAGTGCCTAAACGTTCACCTTGTGAAGCCTACCAGGGGTTCATTAAGATCCCAGTCCCTAGTTTCTGTTGAAGTGTTACTGTTAAAAATCAACCTTGTTATATCATAAAGTGCCTAAACGTTCACCTTGTGACGCCTACCAGGGGTTCATTAAGACCCCAGCCCCTAGTTTCTGTTGAAGTGTTACTATTAAAAAACAATCGTGTTGTATCATAAATTGCTTTAGCCTTCACCTTGTGAAGGCTACCAGGGGCTCCTGAAGATCCCAGTCCCTAGTTTCTGTTGAAGTGTTACTATTAAAAAAACCAATCGTGTTATCTCGTAAAGTGCCTAAAATAAATAATTTTGTAAATATGCATTAGTGTCACTTAAACTGGTTCAAGTGTAATTACTAATGTTATAGCTCTGGGATTTATTTGTATCACCCCTGAGATCTCTGAGGGATACAATACATATTGTGAATATTATCAATCTGCCAATTTTCCCAAGAACTGTAACGATTAAACTTCCTTTAAAACCCTGACTTAATACCCGAATTCACTGCAAAAGATAATGGAATAAACCATTTCATGTCCAAATAAATTAAAAAGTGTCTCTTGAGCTGTTAATACAACTAAATCAAACGACGACTGTACGTCTAATCCTCTGTGAGCAACTGATGTTTAGAGTAATTTTTTCTTAATTTGAAAGGTCAAGCTTTTTTCGCCCTACAAGTAAAGTGCAAAGTTACAAACATGTAGTCTGAATAATTATTTGTGGTTAAGCATCGAGTAAACATTAGTAGGCTTGTTTCTTTGAACTACTGAATTCTCGTTCAACTGAATAAATTTTTAACTCATAGGGTAATCGATAGGGCAGCGAAGTTAAGCAAAGCAACAGGTAACAAGCAGGAAAATTCATCTGTCCGGAAACAATTTTTTATAGATTATAATGAATAATAATTTTATTAGACTAGTTAGTAAGTTTTATTGTCAGAATGAAAATAATAATGAATATTATTCTCAATTAATATATGGAAAAACGTAAATTTTGAAGGCCATGTGGTACCTAGGATTTAGAGAGCCTTCAAGAGCAACATCAGGGTGGTATCGCTCTTTGATAGTAACTTTATCTCTGGTCAACATAGCATGGTCGCGAGGTACGTATACTATAGCCTTAGTCTGTAATAGGTATATATAAAAGGGAGAAATTTTCGTCAGAAATGTTCTGTAAGAAAATGAATTTGTTCCAACTATTGAAGGCCAAAAATACAGAAAGAAAATTTCTAAACTAAACCCACCTGCAAAAGTATTGTGATCGAAGTTTTTATCTTTTGTGTTACCACGTAATTATTGAAAAGACGAAAGGCAAGCAATGGTTCCATGTTCTGGCCTCAATGTTATCAGCTGGTTCTTTGTCATATTACAAATCAAACTAGGAAAGGCTATTAGTAAAAATTTCATCTAAATAACAATATGAATTATAATTCCTGTCAAAAAGTACACAAACGTGGGGGGGAAAACTCACATATTTGCACCAGAAGCTTTTTTGTATTTAGCAATAACATAAAAATATTGAACTGTCTTTAATTTGAATAAAAGAATGTAATAATAAAAATACCACAAAATTATCATTGTAGTATAATTGTTTGCTTTTTCTGTCATAAGATGATTTCAATCGATATTCTATTGAATTATTATAATTACTACTTCTATTGCTATTATTATTATTGTTTAAATTATTTTTGCGTTGTCACCAGGCATGGTAAAATAACTAAAAATAGTTATTTTCTTATAAATCTATTTATTATTGTTACTTTGTTTTAACTCTTACATTCTTATTTAAAACGATGTTTTATTATAATATATTACAGCTATTTATTATTATTATTATTATTATATTATTATTATTATTATTATCGGGTGGATACACACCATAGGTGAAACACCCACATTCAGCCCCCAGCAACAAGCCAGATAAATTGAATGCCAGATGTACCGTGGCCACAATAGTCAGATAAATCAGAAAACCAACTTACATCATTTCAAGCTTAGAAATGTTTTCTTTATATGACCAATTTAGAGTATTACTATATAACAGAAGATGAATAATAAATAATGGATGAAAAAAACCTGCATTCATTATTTAATTATTCACAATTTTACTATTATTTTTATTATTATGAAAATGTCGAAATATAAAAAGGAGAAATTCGAACATCCACTTACAGGATTTTCTACACAATTTATCATTCATATCGGAGCAGTTACAATTATACGTATTTGCTGAAAATTAAACTGAATTTCTATTTTTGGTTTGAATCAATGTTATTCACGACTTTACGTTGCAATAGACCTACATAGCTGTAGCTGCAATTAGCCACACTCAGAACCAGAGTTAATGCAATGCTTAACGAAGAAATGTGTCCATGTCATCCTTTGTCACATCTATGAAAGTAGGATTGTGAACGTAAAGAGGCATATAAAATTAAAAAACCTACTTAATCTAAAATTGCTTTGTAGAAAAAAAACACACGCAGAGTTTAAAAACAACTATTATCATTATTATTTGAATTAATTTCACACCAAAATAGTTTTAGGTGGTTTTTTAGCTTTCCTTTTAATCCGATAGCAAGTTGATAACAGAATTGTTACTTTTCATATTTTTCATGAATTTTGCTTATTTGTGGTATAATAAGGAGCCGTGGCTTAATGGTTAGTGCAACTGCACCGTAACCAACAATTCCGGGTTCGATTCCCCGAGCGGACGACTTTGAAAAATTCACATAAAAATTTATTGGTTGGCTTCCGGAAGGGCATACGGCCAAGAAATTCTTCACAAATCCAAGTCCTTTTAAGGGCACCGTCTGAGCCTCAGTTACTGGAGAAAAATTACGTCAAAACCAAAATATATATATTTCTTAAATAATAATAGTAATAAGAAGAATATTACTGCTGCTTAGTGAGTGTTAAATAGTTTATTTTTAGCAGACCCTGATTATGTTAGCCTGTAGCAACGATTCACTGCGTTCGCCAACATGATCTGCGTTCACCAACATCCTTGCAGGCAAGATAATTATTGTATTGTCGCACCTTGAGGAAATAATACAGCAACAGAATTAAAAATAAGTCTTTCGTAGTTTTTGCTCCTGTTGTCGAGTCAAAGATTTATTACCTTTAATTTTAAGTCTTTCTGTGGTGTTTTCACCGATTATATTCCGATAGGTTCAGTCTTTCATATTTCACAAAGTTTGAGGCTCTGTCTGTCTGTTTGTCTATTTCTCTGTCCGCCTCGTTATTTCTTTTATTCGTTTTCATATCCTTTTTTTTAACCTGCATGTGATTGCTATATGGAATGGAGAAGTCAGCAGTGATCCAAAGATTTTCGTTTTTCCCAATTATAAAAAATCTGGTCTCCTGTCTCCAATGACATGATCAATTTGAACAGTAAAATCCAACAATAGTTTACGCTGTTTTTTTCACGAATTTCTGGCTTTTATGACTGTGTGGATACGAGTAAGTGGAATTATTGGTTTGTCAAAGTACAGTGGAAATAGGGTATTTAAATAAAAAAGTCTTCTCCTTTGAATTTGAACTTCTACTAAATTAGAAAATGTCTTGTAATTCCTAGTGAATCCTTTTCTCAACAAAGGATGTCCGAAAAAGTCCAAAGTAAATATACAAATACGGCCGTTACTTGTATTTGTTTCAGGCTATTCCGGGACACTGGTTGTTGATGATTATTATCCTCGTCAACTTTACTACACATTTACATTTACTGTTTTCCTGCGTCTTGTCAAATGTAGCTTTGATGAGACTCGTTATGATGACTTGATCTTGAGCTGCCGCAATTAAAATTTCTGTGTTCCTCTAATTGTCAGCACTCCTTAACCATGTCTACCTTTTCTCACATGGAACCTCCTCAGTTTCTCCAATAAACAGAAAATGTTTTTTCTTCTCTGGCACATTATGGACTATTTAATCACGTGACAAGTTGATCTCACTGACACGCTCAATACTAAAGCAATGAGATGAGCAAACTATAACAGTGATCACATCATGATCAAAGAACAGAGGCGCTAGACTATCTGCATGGCAAATTTTCTTCTTGATTTGAACTTTTACTAAACTAATATTTTTGTATATTAAATTGACTCTCAACAAATGCATTGACTGTTTTACCGATTTTCGAATTTTATTTCATTTTTTCAGTACAACTAGACATTCTATCAGGCAAGAGTGTGGAAACATGTCATATACTTTGTGAAGCCATTAATACATTTTCCTTCTGTTCTCTACTACCTTTAAGATAAATTTGTCCACGTACAATAAATCAAGTATTTCTTTCCTCTTTCCAAAAAGCTTTCTGCTTCTCAGGTAATAAATTTTGTCCCTCAAAATGTTTGTGTAATTCATTTGCACATATCTATGTTAGCCAATTCCATGCAAGAGGAAGGCAAGATTTTAGGCCGAAAGCCGATATTAGACTGTACTTGCAGGGGCACTTTCACATATGTGTTTTTTGTATTTGTAACGCCCTTTCCTTTGTTATCCATATGGACACATTACCTTTCTCTATATTCTTTTATATCAAGGCTAGGTCGAGATGTGTACTTTTTAAGATTTTGAGTCAAATCTCTTGAACACCACCTGGTTTAGATGCTTTCCTGTTTTGGAAGCTTGTTAGGACTTTGTCAATGTTGTAGTGATTTTCTCCTAAGCTCCAACTTCCTTCATCTCTTTATGAAATTATTTAAGCCATTCTACCTCTTCTGCATCTGGTACTTTTTCCGCCCCATTTTATGTCAATCGTTCTTAATTGTTCATAGAATCTTCTTTGGTTATTTTTTAATAAGTTAATTGATAAATTGTCAGATTCTGTCTATCTATTTTACCTGCCTCAGCTTTAATTCTTTGTCAAATTACAGTTTTAACTATGTGATCCTTCTCTGTCTATATTTAACCACTATTCAGCACGTCGTCATGCTGCTCCTTTATCTACATTTGTTCTTTCAGGTTTTTAACATTATTTCCCAGAGCCATTTTTTCTTTAGTACAATACATGTCTATTATATTGCAGCACCACAGTATATCAAATCGTTTGCCTCAGTTATTTAATTGAGTTTCACTTAACCAATTATCTTATCCATCCTATGCACAACATCGGATAATCTGTTGATGTAGAGGATATTTATCATGTCGTGAATCGATGAAATAAAAGCTTATTCTGAGCTATATTTCGAGAGGTGCTTTTACCGCCGTAGCTATTTTTGCTTTAATAGTGAGGAAGTGCGTGGTGACAGGGGTTGCATTATTTTGAGGAGTGGCGCCATACCTATCTTGTATTGGTTGTGTTTCTTTTCTGTAATACTGGAAGCCATATTTCTGGAGAAGTGCACGACATCCTGTTGATATGCTGTAAGATATGTAATTGCTGTGCTGCAGCAAATAGATGGTTCTTTTATTTTTATTTTTCTAGTATTTATTGCCCTGTCCAGAATCTTTTTTTTTGTCAAAGGTGTGATCTTTTGTATATATGGCAATAGGGACTATTAATGACCTATATGGCCTTAACTTAACTTCGTTTGTTAGATCTCTTCTGCACCATTCATTTTTTCTGTCTCCCAAAAGCTCCGGGTGCCAAGACAATCCTCCTCTTTACACCATCTGACGTGTTTGGTATACAGTAAGTATGGTATGGTATAGAGATAAGAGTAAGTCCCTAAACATGTTATGAATGTTACTATTATGTATCTAATCATGATCCTATCTCATATTAGTCTACATATACTAACTTTTCTTCACTAAACCACTGTTATTTTCTTACGCTAGTATTTTTTTAATGTAATAACTAGAAATCAATATTGTTGTCAAAACTTTTTACTTTTGTAATCTTTGTAATGAAGCCAGGTAAAGCAAACTATTAATTACTGTAATTTTCTTCATTGTATAAGTAACTAACTACAAAAACTGAAGTTTGCTATTGTTAAGTCCACCTTATGTGTTGGGCTAAAAATTTAAAGTACCTTACATTTATACTTTTAGGATGTCTTTGTAGTGTGGGTTCATTCCACTTCTTATTATTTACTTGATAACGGTAAGAAATAAAAATAGTAGTTATATCAATAATAGTAATAACAATATTACTACTATTATTATTCATTAGCATTATTATTATTATTATTATTATTATTATTATTTACATTTTAACACCTTCTGAAAGGGTCTTTAATGTTTTAAGCCCTGGAACTGCATCGGAAGATTTGGTCTTCAGACGCACCTTAATTGAGGCAATCACGTTCAAATCGGAGGGAGAATTATTTGCTCTTTTGGTGTTTCTTCAGCTCAGGGAAGTGATGGTATCTTAAAGAGGCCAGATTTGAAGAATAAGGGGTACTCCACCAATTTAGATTTAAGTTTTTAAACCTTTTGTTGAGTATCCTGCATTTGTGTGATTGTATGTTATCCTTCAGAAACAAGATGGTGCTTCGGTGTTGCAATAAAATTTTATTTTGTCCCTTTTAGAGTTACATCGTCTATTAGTCTGTAATTTTTGTGAGTGCTTTAACTATTTACTGCTCTTCAATTTTCTTTTTTAAGTTTTTCATATTTTATTTTGCAAAAATTGTACTTCCAAGGTGGGATTTTACACTTGATGAAATAAAAAGTTGAACAATCAATTCCTAGTTTTTAAATGAAAAGCTCTTTTGGTGCACACAATAATGACTTTGTCTCATAAAGTGTGGTACTATGTATTTTGTTTAGATAGCTTCTCAGCTTTTTGTCTTGGAGCAAATGTAGCCTCAGTTTCCCTTTATGATTGGGTATTGAGTCTGGACTCTACTCGTGTAGTTCTTCATTACACGAGTAGAGTCCAGCCTCCTAGAACAATGACTCTTGGCCAAGCAAGACAAAGTGCGGTTAAGCAGGTTACAAAAGTGATTTTTATGTTTTTTCATATACGGTGTTTTGCTTCCTTTCTGTACATTTTTATTTTCTTTTTCTCCTTTGTTTGGTACTTTTATAGGTGAAATCAAGTAAATGGTAAATATGATCCCACGTTTTGCCAGGGATACCCTCAATAAAAATGAAAGATGTAGCATGGACTGTGTTCTAGACCTGAAAAGTTGTACTTTTCTAAAACTCAATATGTGGAATCTTTGTTGATTTTAGTTAGTTAAGCCTTAAATACTTCATTGTAAGGTCTTCATTCGTCAATAACCTTAAATGTTTAATGCAGCAGCTATTTATAGTCATTAAAGTTTCGGAATTAAAAATTCAAAATCCCTCTGTAGGTATATTGTAAATTTATTTGTTGTACTTCTTTTTTCTTTAGGCTTCGTTTTTCTTACCACGGAAAAGTGGTACTAAAAATAAAAATATTGATAATGATAATTATGTTGATGACCATGTCACTATAATAACTTCAACGAACATGACATTCTTAATGAAGCATGAACAGTGAAAGAAAATACCAATGCTAAATCCTACATTTTTAACATCTTATCTGCAGTAACTCTTTACAGAACTCAACTCAGCCTTCATGCAAGAAATATAATAAATTCACATAAACTAAAATTTTGAATATTTTACAAAATAGTGTTGAGATTACGAATCTGTGGGTGTGCCGTTGAAAAACAATTAAACACAAATTGAAGTTTAATTATATTTATTTGAAATGAGTTGGAAAACTAAACTAGGAACACCATGGAAAGTTTGCCCTCATGTTTTACTCTTTAGTATAGAAAACGTAAGACTGATTCAACTAACATGAAAAGAATTATAATGTTGAGGACGTAATGGTGGTAACAAGACAACATGGTTAGTGCCATTTGAGGCTGATTGTTTGAAAATGAAGGTAAAGAAGAAAAAAATAGCTTTCATCAAGTTGGAGTGACAGTAGAGTCAACATGAAAAACTAATGTTGCAAACCTATGACTAATAATTGAGAGATTTAAGAAACATGTAACTAAAAAGGAACTTGTAAGTAGAATTAAACGAACAAATTAATGCAGCCTGAGCTAAGTAAATAAGTAAAATGGTGTGTGGTAGATGAATTCCGATGCGGATAAAAGTAAAAATCTGTGAAATGATAGTAAGATACAACTGAATGCAGAAACAATATCAATGACGTTTTATCAAAATACATCCCCAACTCAAAATAACCCCAATTGGTATAGTATTACTAATGGATGTGCATTGTTATGTGATACATTTGGTATCAATCTACTAATGGATGTGCATTGTTATGTGATACATTTGGTATCAATCTTTTTTTTACTCGGATAATAAATGACGTGGTTATACAATTTTCTTCATTTTAGTATTGGATTATAAATCTTCAACGGTATGCGATGGCGATGCAAAGATTATAAACTGTCCTCGAAATCAACTTATCCATATATTACAATCATTTTACGGAAAATGGAGTAATCATGACTGTCATGGAATGCTTACCGTAAGAGACAATGTTCCCACATGTAAAGTCGATCGAGAAAAATCGACTGCAATAATAAGAGACATATGCCAGGGACAGAATTCTTGCAATTTATATGCAGATGATACAATTTATGGCGATCCTTGTCCTTCTGTTAAAAAATATCTATATGTAACTTATTTTTGCATGGCTCGAGGTGGACACCCACATACAGCTCCACCAGAGACAGTGAAGCCAACAGAAAGCCTTGGCAGTGCCAGAAATCGCATTAATCCTGATGTCGAGAGAGCTGTAGATGTTTCTACATTCCAGCCACTTCCAGCAAAGCCAACAATTCCCAAGTCTCCAACTTTGGCTTTGTCACAAGTAGTGGATCATTCACCCGTAGTGGCACCCATCCTAGAAAATATAACTCTTCCAATACCTGATGAGAAGGCCATTATAATGAATAGTGTATCAAGGCACAACATCCAAAAATCAGGTAAGCCATCTGACAGACAATTATTTATTTGAAAGTATAAATCTTATTCATAACAAACAAATGCATATAATCTAATAAATAATTGCTTTCTAAATTTACATATAATTTGGAGAAAACTTTGGGAACACATTTGTATGTATGTATGTAGTTGTGCATAAATGAATGTCTTTAACGTAAATAATAGGATTAAGCATAAATTGTTTTTAGCCTGGTTTATATTTAGTTTATCTTACCCTGGTCTTACTAATGCTTTGGAGGGTTTTATCTACTGTCCTCTTTCGAAGCTTCATTTGTTTTTGTTTTGATCTCTGTTCTGTATTCGTAGCTTTCTTTTATAATGCTGCTATTTGATTTATTACTAGATTATCTAACCACCAAATTTCATTGTTTCCTCTTTTATTAACCACGTTTGTAGTCTTTTTTGTTCACTTTTTGTTTTGTAACTCATGTTAATAAATAATTCTGGTGGAATTGTCATCTGTTGAACTTACAATAAATATTTCTTACATTGTGGCAGGGATGTTCTAGCAGTAAGACTTGTTTAATCTCCCTTTACTATTTCCATATGACCCACATCTAGGTTGAAATACCGGGTTCTGTAACAGAGCCAAATCTCTCTGTCAATAGCAAATTAATATTAGACCAGATTCAGTTTTACTGTTTTCTTCAGTAAGTCATCTAGTAGACAAGACGACCATTCTTGCCAAATCTGTTGTTCGTATAGATAAGATCATTTTTAATTTTCTATATTCTTAATTTTTCATACTGCTTTATCTTACCTGACTAATTTGTTTTGTAAATTACTTAAAATTTTAGGTGTATTTTGTCTTTACATCATATTGTTTTATTAAAAGAAAGTAAAAAACTAGTCTGAGACAAGATAATATCAGAAAATTATTTATAAGTAATTGTGGATTCATGAGAAAGAAATGAGTCACAATATTTTATCGTCAAAACAAAAAACAAAAAATTGAAAAACTGCTCAGAATACAGGTAGTGACATGCACATCTCCCTTTTTTAGATAGGAAAAGGTCTATGCATTTTCAAATTATAAAACGCTCACATTATATTGCTTTTGACGCGGGTTAACAAGCTGCGCATATCAGGGTAACGAGCGAAGGTTTGTTTCTCGAAAAGTATGCGGCGTCAAAACCTACACCAAAATAATTAAAATAGGATTGACACCAAAAGCTGGATCTTCAAGGAGGATCTGTTGTAACAGCCCGCATGTTGCAGTTAGACTGATACCTACTCTACAAGTCTCTCTACTCCTAAGTGTCAAAAAAATCGCGGCAACTATTCTTATGGCTACTTTTAATGAAAAGCCGATGACTATAGTAACTTTCTGTTACGGTGTTACTAATGTATTTAATTAGCAAGATGTCACAGTCTTCTTTAATGATATGTCATCTTTCGTTCTCACTGTTCCTAAAAGTAATATTTTGATAGCAGCTGGAGACCAGTGGTCACTTAAGTTATAAAACTTAAGTAACAAGTTAACTATTTACAAAGAAACCAGCAGAAAAGGTTGCTGCTTGAAACATTTCATGGTTAGAATACAGGTTATACTATCTGAACACTAGGTAACCAATAAGAAAGAAGGAAACCTTATATTTACGTGCATGTCTTAGATATACAGCACTTGCAACTTCTTGCAAAGACATTGCTGAAGAATGTATACCACTGAGACCTAATCATAATCTGTGAGTCTCTGGGTAAAGGGATTTCGTCGCTGCGAAACCAGTTAGTACTAAAATAGATTGTAAAGATAAAAAAAGAGAAATCTTAGAAAAATCATTACTAAGTGTAAAGACATACACAAACAACCACAGAAATACAAGGGAAAAGGAAGTAATGACATCCAAGTAGCAGCGGACTATCAATAGTCTGAACTTGCATGGCAAATTGTTAACTATATTTGAAGATGGAAAAAGACAGCTGAAGCAAAAATCAAGGCGCCTTGTCAAGGTGAAAGGTTCTAAAAATTGAAAAAACGATTTTGAAAAATTTGTCGGTAGTGCACCTGTAATAAGTAACAAACCTTTACAAAGGATTGTCGACCATGAGCTTCCTATTAGGACGGAACTGTTTAGGATGAAATGACTGGGAAGAGTCGTGAGTGTGGAAGAGGCGAATTAAGGAAACAAAGCTACTGACATGGATTAAATTCCTTCAGAAATGTGGAAGAAACCTTCTAGATAATTACAGGAGCATTGCAATCATATGTATTGCTGCCAAATTATTTAACAAAATAATTCAGAACAGAAAAGAGTCGGAATTCTTCAGGCTTTAACAGTCTCGACAAGGAGTTTATAACAGACAAGTGGATTTGCAAGATGTCAGACGCTACATACTGACCTAGACATATTTAATTGAAACTTGCCAGTTGTAAAAGTATTCACGAAGAATACCAAAATCATATGGAAGTGTTTGGTTAATAGTCGAAAAGCGTTTATTTCCTAACAAAGGTGCAGTACTACCACCAGCACTAATATATTTCTTGCTAGCTGTGATTGGTTTGTCATAGGTATGCAGATACGAAAGAACTGTTGGATATGTCAAGCATTAAGATACACCGTTAATAAGAGGTTGAGACTGTGGTTTCTTATTACTCATATGAACATAGAAGCAACAATATTTCATAGTCATAATGATTTTTCATATTTTGTTTTGCTTGGAATCGTTTATTGAAAGCTTAAGGTTTAGTCATGGTATAAGACTAATGTAGGCAGTAGATGAATCAAAAAGCAAAGAAAGCCCCAACTTTCTGCTTTGTGTTAGTACAATTTATAGGGTACACTGGGATAGCATGTCGGCCATTAGCTGCTTATGGGATCTACATATTTGTTTGGTTTCATCACTACTTTTACTAGCTTTCTAGTTTTTTACGAATTGTTGATGTGCCGACAGGAAAAGAAATACTATGTTAACAAATTTGAAGCAGTCATCAAAATGAATTAAGAATTCTGAAGACAAATATTCAGTCCCTGGGAGCTTTGCCTTGTGTTAAGGTATAAACCGACTGACTACTTCTTCAAACTTCAAGGTACTACACAACTTCTAATCGACTAAGCGAGTGTACCATAACACTTTTTGGTGACAATTGACTTCACAAGGGGATTTTTTTGATTTTCAGTTATTAAGGAGACAAGAAGCGACTGCGTTAGGGAATATCAAGATCATTTGGCAAAAAGATATTCCTATCTGTGAGTTTATTAATCGTAGCCCATAATTTTCGACTAGAGTGCTTAATATCAGTTCTCTCAAGAGTTTCTATCCAAGTGGCTTTGCGTTTACCATTTAGGTGTTCTAACTGCAGTGTACGTGGCTCTATATGGTTAACTGCAGGCAGTTCACAGGTGTAGTCCCACTCTTGGACATAAGGATCGCGAAAGTTTCTAGGTATTGTCTTTATAAAATTGCGATGTTTATTAGTTTGCTCTTGAAAGCTTCATATCTAATATTTATGTCCCTATCACTTCATCATACAGTTCTCAAGTTTCAGTTTTAATCTTTCCCCCTTAACTCTATTGAATATCCATTTGGATATTGAATGATTGGAGTAAATTCATTTAGTGAATATACTCCAAAATGAATGATGGGGGATCGATGTTGAGGTATAGTGATATTATTTTATATTTTCGGCAGAGGATACAAAAATCGTTTCTGTCAATTTTACAAAAGAGGAATGTAAGGTCTGAGTTGGTATACGTATTTAAGACAGCAAAGTGAGCAGTTCTTTCAAATTTTTAGTTTTATAGTAACTTGAGATATACTTTCTGTACCCGGCCATCTTTTGGATTGTTCACAAAACATCATCTTGATAAATGATAACATACAGTATCTCCAAAGTACATTGTAGGAGTACTTATGTACCAGCGTCATAAAAAATACCTTGTTTGAGCTAAAAGAATTTGTCATTGTTATGCCCAGTTTTGAGCAAATCTGTTATCTAAAATTATCCTTGCCATTTCTTTAGTAGATGGATCATTTTAGACGAATGTAGATACACCTTATTTGTTGTGCTAGATAAACAAATTAGGAAAAGGCCAAATATTGCATGAGTTTCTTAAAGAGTTATTACGGAAATGATTAGCTTATTGGCGTCTTTGTAAACCGTCACATTTGAGCCTCTTAATGTCATCAATATTAAGTTAAAATATAGCTAATCAGGACTAAATGCATAAGGTTGATTGTGAGATATGCACTTGAGTGTTGGTGTTGTTGGTTTGTTCTGCTGTTTCCAGTCGTTTTCCTGTCATAAGACAGGCACTAACAAAACAACCATATCTTTCACTTAGGTAAGGGCATTTCTTCTAAGAATCGTATCGTTGGACATTCAGTCCCAATCTAATAAATACAGCATGATTCCATTAAATTGGTATTAAATAGCTAGCTAAAATATAACAAAATCACATATGCTAATATTACAAAAGATATTTTAAAGTAAAATTTCGAGTCATGTATTTCTAGATACATTTTATGTATCTAGTAGCATTGGACAAAATAAAACATTAATAGCAAAAGCCATTGTGGCATTTTCGTTGTTTATACGACAATTTTGGTAAGGAGAATGAGAACAAAACTAATTGTTCTATGCATCACTTTGGACTTACTTTCCTTGGACTAATTAGGGAAAAACCAAATATCGTGTTTATCGTTGCTAGTAGCATGAGTTTCTTGAAAAGTAGTTACAACAATAATGAAGCTTTTTGCTTTGGAGTTAACAGATTTTGAAAATCTTTTGTCCACTTCATTTTTTTTATCTATTCGTGTGAGATAACAAAGATCTGGCACCGGTCTTCAACGTTTTCAGGTTTTCGTCTTTAGTTTTCCTTTTTTGCTCAGGCTATTGACATTAAGTATGGCTTTTGCCCTGTATTTTTATTTGGAATATTCTAGAGAGGGTTTCATCTCTTCCTTTAAAGTAAACAAATTGCAATGTAATGCTTTATATGTTTAAAAATTTCCACTTTTCTTATTTTTCTCTTACTTCCAATAGTCCAGTAACGTAAAAATAGGCTTCAACTTTCTTTGCATAAATCATAGGTTTTTGCAATTACACGACAAAAAGTTTCTTAGTCAACATTTTGTACCCTAACTAAATATTTGAAATCTGGTGTTCTGCAGGGTTTCTATTTCATTAATATATCTTGCCCTATATTCAAATAATAGAGCTTGTTTTAAAAAATAAGAGATGGATGTATGACAAGGTGATATATTACTTAAAAACTAGCTTTAAAATTGTACCAAAACTACTTTTCTAAAAAGATTAGATCATATCCGATCAGTAGTTTGATTTTTCTATAAGACTATTGTTTTGTCTCCCTTTTCAGCTTTATTATTTTATTGTCAGAGAGAATCAATTTCACCTCTTGTCCTGTTGACTTAAGGATATTTCTAAATTGTTGTTTTATAATTACCTTTCTTCATCTTTTTTTGTCCAAATACTGTACATATTTTAGAATGTTAAGGTAAAGAAAAATATATGATACTACATTAAATGCTTAAACTCAGAAGAGATGAATTCATGTTGATGTAGATAATTCTTAACTTTGAGTCTATATTTTTAGCAATAACTGCTCTTTAACACTAAATAACTACAACTTGGTAATCGCTTAAGCTAATTTAACTTTCAATATTATGTATACTTGTCCCAGCAATAATCTACCACATGAATTCGAAATTACTAGCCCTCAGCTATACTTCCTGTTTTCTGAATGCTATGTCTCTTTTAATGTTATTGTGCTAACCAGGTGTATCTGGCAAAGTGCATACGTGCACTGTTATTAAATCTCTGATATTCTTTTTCTACTTATTTCTCCTTTAGACACCTTTGCTCGAGCTGATGTGTCTGAAGAAGAGAGCGATGTTGTTGATCAGCTTCAAAATGCTCCTCAGATTCTTAACGCACCTCTTTATAAGGTCATCTCAGCGGCGTTAGAAACTTTGTCTTCTGCACGTAAGTCTACATAAGACAAAACTGTCCTCTTTCCTAAATTTCTATTAATCAATTTCTTTTATTTATATTTAATTCCAAGGTCTTGAGCTTAGGTCTTTTGACAAGATTTTTGTGGTGTAATTTAGTATTAACTGTGATGTTCAAAAGTAATTGATAAATTGCTTAACATGTGTAATAAAGAGGAAGGTTCAAGGGAAGTTGTAAAAAATGAACTTAAACTATCCTAGAAATAATGCAAAATCGCGAAGATTTGCTTAAACACCGGAGAATATATTTTTAGTTTTGAAGATGGAAGTGCTGCAGACACATTTATTAATATCAAAATAAATTTGTAGAAAACGACCTCAAGGTACAAATCCTAGGAACGAAATATGATATTAAACTTGCAGCAACCAAAGTGAACTCAGAGAAAATACAACTTATAGACAGAAAAAAAGACTTTAAACTCAAATCCTTGGTACAACAAAATACTGTACTTGCTAGGAAATATTGTATTCTACCAACAATTTTTGACTGGAAGCAGTGCTGTCGAGCATTTACTGTTATCCTGAGCACCGTACCCAAACCACTGATATACTTATGAAACAAAGAATGTTCATAAAGTTTTTAAAGACGTAAAATGCAATGAATTTGGTACCTTCAGCATGGTTAGAAATCAGTTTAACTTTCAGAGTTATGTAAATCATAAGCGTTAGGTTTGCAGATATTAAACAGTTTTCCTACAATTTTTTTTTTGATAATGAAAAACTAATACTTTTTAAATGGTTAGGGAAAAATAATTTAAACTGTATGTATTTAAAAGTATTTAGTAATAGCAGACAATACAAAAATAATTAGCAGTATAATTTTTTCATTGCATTTACTTTTACAAAGTGATATATAACCATTACCTCACAGAATCTCTTTACATTTTTGAAAAGATGGGGACACAGTGGTGGCCAGATTCTGTTACAGTTATTTGAGTATCTTTAAAAATTGACTGAAGTTTTTCATTTTAAGCAAAATTAAATTCTCTTGAACCAAAGCAGGACATAAGACTATAAAGAAGAAGTTTTTAAAAACCTACCTGCATTAGATTCAGAGGCTCCATTCTTAAATATAAAAACACATTAGAAAGATTTTATACCCTTTAATTTACATCCCTATTATTTTGTTCCATTTTGAGATAGCAAGTTCCTTTCTAGGAGAAATCTCTATAGTCTGTAACGTAATTATATCGTATTGTGTNTGAGTATCTTTAAAAATTGACTGAAGTTTTTCATTTTAAGCAAAATTAAATTCTCTTGAACCAAAGCAGGACATAAGACTATAAAGAAGAAGTTTTTAAAAACCTACCTGCATTAGATTCAGAGGCTCCATTCTTAAATATAAAAACACATTAGAAAGATTTTATACCCTTTAATTTACATCCCTATTATTTTGTTCCATTTTGAGATAGCAAGTTCCTTTCTAGGAGAAATCTCTATAGTCTGTAACGTAATTATATCGTATTGTGTGATACTGACCAGGTTCTTTCCACTTTCATTTTCACGATGGGGCCTCTTCATTTGAAATTTACCTTTCACTCTTGTACTTTATTTGTTTGCAGTGGTTTTGCATAGTAAACATATAGGTACCTATCTGTTCATTATATTAATAAAAGTATTCATGTAATAAAGAGTAAAAACAAATTATTGAACAGCTTACTTGAAATATCTTCCTTATGCAATGTTCTAAAAGCATTTGATACCCATTCATCAGTGTGGCTTCAAATGAGTGAATAGTAATGATCACATCTATTACGCAAAGGCCTTCGACTTTTGCACGATGCGATAAAAATGAAAAATACGGTAATTCTAGTATCGCATTGAATATTTTGTTATCAAACACAAAACACAATATCAGTTTCCAATTTATATGTAATTATTTGATTTACGACATAACAGTATACTATAGGCAACGTAAGATCAGTTTAATATAACATCAACTTGCCACATACACATAATGCTTGGCAACGTCAAAGATTGTATTAAATACACTACTTTGAATTTTCTATCTGCAGATCAAAACAAAAGATCAATTTTCGAATGAGGCGAAAAATATTATAGTTAGTACATGTTATCTACTTCAGAAATCACATTCTTGGGTACGAAAATCTGGTTAGAAAATTCTTAGAATGAATTTGTGATTTCCAAATTATTCCATTTAAAATAAAAGCTTGATCATTTATGTGTATTAACTGTAGCTTAATACCTGAAGTTGTACATGACTTTTCCTGTGCACAAAACAAAAATATCTGTTTTCTGCCATTTTATCTGCAATTAAGTTTTCAAACTACTAAAATGTGAAATTTGTGTAAAATCAGAGAGCATAAAAGCTTAATAACTGTTTCATCAGCAAGTGTTTTAAAGTAAGCACAGTAATGGTTTTTCCCCATAGTTATTGTTTTATTTAGTTAAAAAGCCTTGCTGTCACAATTTGAAATACACGACTATATTGTAATATCCCACTTTTTAATTATTTGATCATCATTATCATTACTATTATCAAGGAGAAATACACATCATCTACTTGACTCTAAAGAAATAAAGCAAATAACCCATTATGAAACCAGCCCGATAAGATTATATTCGAGACTTACATAAATGCTCAAGTTAGTTTTTCTTAATCCTTTTCCAGTTTCAAGCCTGAAAAAGTAGGATTAAGCCTATTTACCTATTCTCTCAATAAAATCTCCTAAACTTGGGAAAGGTAGACAGGGAAATTCAAAAGCTGTCTTAAAGAAAGGATAAGCTTCTAACTGAAGAGCATATAGCAGCAGAAGGCGAACATCAGATTCCTTTGGAAGATAGATGATTGACTACTATCCCTTTAAGAGACAGAAAGTACAACAAAAGTGGCATCAGAGATGCGGGTATTCAGTCTTACTATTTGTGGAACAAGAAAATCAGGATGGACTGGATCTGGATGAAAGAGACTTGCCACAGAGGCGTTGGTGCTATAGTCTGGCTACGAAGATGGAAAAGTCCCCTGTCACTCAAGGAGTAGATTTTAAGCTAGCACAACTTGTCCAAAGAGCTCTCATTGAATACGAAGCACAGTTCAAAGATAAACTGTCTCCTTCAGAACTAGGGGAAAAAAGCAAAAATATAATCCAACGCTGTGCCTCTGCAAATGAAGGTGCTTATGGAAGGAAGGAATAACTTAAGACCAGACTACAGACTATTATCTAGAGTTCCTTAAGGACACACTGTTAGGTGTACTGGCAGATGTACTAGTAGAAAGAGTCTTCATTCGATTACAAGGACGTTAGCAGGAGCGTACAGCAAACCAAAGAGATCAGCTAAAATAAAAGATTGAAGGCTGTTCACGGCTGAAGAAAAACAAAGTGGAAGACGTAGAAAACATTTTATGAAGCTGATAAAAGACAGGCTCCCTAGACTCGTTCTATATGCGATTAGCATACAGCAACCTAGCCATACATGGCAGTGCTTCAACAAAGGAGGAATGACACAGGGAAACTGAAGAATGACAGTAGCTTAAAACCAAATGGCAATGCATGAGGCTGATTTAGACAGTATGGTTGAGATGTTTCATCGTCTTTTCATAAAGATATGGGACGAGAAACAGATACTATTAGGATGAAAAGAAGGCTCTGTATCAAACTACCCAATGAAAGGGGTCTTACCTTCTTTTTAAACTAGGCCTGGACACAAAATCTTTAAGAGGATTTTTCTGGACAACATGAAAGACATTGTCCATTCCCAGGCCTAACATTGGCAAACAAGCTTTTGCAAAGACAAATCTGACACAGATCAGATTGTGACATTGCATATGCTCATGGTAAAGTCTCTTGAGTAAAACTCCTTCCTGTACTTAATTTTTGTTGAAATTGATAAGAGTTTTAGCCCATTTGACAGGAAGAACCTATGCAATCTATTTTAGTATTACAGGATACGGATAAATATTCACCATCATTTTCAAGAATTAGCATGAAAAAATGACCTGTAGAATGGTTCGTAGGGGTAACTTGCCGTTTCCTTCAAGTTCAGGAAGTAATAAAGGAGGGGACCTTATTCTGAGCTTACCTATTCCTGCTTCACACTAACTGGATTAGCAGGACATCCTCTGTTGAAAAAAGAAACTTATTTTAATAAACATTGTGAGTGCAACTGAATGTCCTTGAATTCGCAGATGATTTTTTCCCTCCTTTTTCTGGTGTATCAGAACGTGCAGACAAAAAACGTTTTTCAGACCGTCTGTGGCTCAACATCCACAGGGCAAAGAGCAAGATCCTCAGGATCAACAAGTAAGAAGTAAATTACTCATCACACTAAATGGAAAGGCCCAGGAACTATTTTTACAGTATTGCAACGAAGCTGGTAAGACACATGCAGATGTCAAGACAAGGATGGATAAAACCTGGAGAATATGTCACCAGCTAAAAGTCAACTAGCTTTCTGAAGATCTATTCATCTATCTCAACACAGATCGGTTTCGTTTACAGATACATAAAGGTCATACAATTTTAATTTATACAAACTAATTATCTTCTGCAAAAACTACTCAGACCCTTTGGTCTTACAGCATAACCAACCACAGCTGTGGTAGCAAACCAGAAAACTGCTGTCAGAAGGTCTCCAAGGTCGACAGGCTTTAAAAGCCCTGGTCGAGGATCTACCCCCTAGAAGGGGTAAAAGGCGAATGAAACTAGGAAACATGCAAAATATTTAATGTGTGTGGAATGGTGACAATCATAAATAAATATAGCATATTACCATGAAGGTGGAGCCAATTTGGGCTTAATCCGTTGGCGCATCTCAGTACAACCCTGTCTTCGGTGGAGAGCTAGGTGAATACCACCACTATTACGTCTACTACGACTACGACTACTCCTACTTCTACTACTCCTACTACTTCTACTGGTACTACTACCAAGTTATTTTGTCATGGTTGTTGTTATCATTATTATTGTCATTATTATGATTAGAGTAGTAGTAGTAGAAATACTGTAGTAGTATTTCATTATTCCTATATACCTTACGTTATTCTTATTTTCATGTCGCATTATGTGGCTTTGATTTACAACATAAGCACTTTTTTCGGGAAATTTGTTGTATCTCTTACGATAATTGTTTTTTGCAATGTTACTACGTTATTTGTAGTTATGATAGTTCGAAAGTTCAATTCTTTGGCAATGATCAAGGGCTTCAATAACCATTGATACTATTTTAGTATGCACGTGACACATTCATTTTAGACCTGTTCTTAACTTTGAGTAATTAACCATTATTTTTTATTCCTTTAGCTGTAATGTAGTGATCTCCAGAACATGCCACATTGATCACAAAACGTTTCAAAGACCTTTCTTAATCAAAATTATGTTTTTTATGCGTTCAAAATTTTGAAGTCCTAACAATGTTTTTCATTTACTCTTCTCCAACACCTTTTTGAGTTTGTATTTGTACCACTTGTCTGAGGTTTGCAATCCATGCTTCCAGCAATCAATACTACTACTACTATGATCATCATCATTAATAACATTAAGCTTGATAACAATAACAATAATAAAATTAGTAATAATAATAACAACAAAAATCTTTTTCTTCGTCGTATCTGACATCAATCATATAGTCCTGCTCCAGAACTTGGCGGTCGCTATAGCATCGTCGGTTGGTTTAGCAAGCTCATCCTCTGTACAGCCGGGTGCCAGGGCGCAAGTCAGCAGGTGGCTCATTGACTGTTCGCTTCCGCAGTCACATGTGCTTGAGTGGTACATGCCCCAGGCCTTGAGAGAGACCTTGCATCTACCTTGACCTGCTCTGTGTTGGTATAATGCCTCTGGTCAGCCATACAGGAGCCATGCTGTTTTCGTGCCAGGACTCCAGCCATTTCTCTTCAATGGCAGCATCCACGGAGACTGCAAGGGGCTCTGTGGAATCCATGAAGCTGTTTCTTGATGGTAGACGCTTTCTGGTCGGTTGGTACTGGTAGAGAGGATGTCTTTCGTCGTTGTCTTGCTTCAATCGTTCATTGTGGCTCATGACCTCTC
>RDPX01000070.1:651878-698998 GCA_003991215.1 Morbakka virulenta | reverse complement strand
CGTTAAGAAGATCCAGAGACTCGTTAGTTATTCCGGGTATATACCGTTGGTGGCAGCCTCGGGGGATGTTCGCACGTGCCGACTGTTTTATTCTTTCTATAAAAGCAGAATAGTTGTGTGTGATTGGTTGGAGACCTGATATGGAGGCTTCCACGGCTTCACTTATACCAGTCCAGTTGGCCTTTCGTAGGTTGAATCTCCGTCTGAATGGCACATCTGATGCCTTCAACAACAATAATAATAATGGTATTAATATAGTCAATATTTATACAGAATTGGCACTTAGTACTAAATACAGCTATATTGTAGGCTCCTTAGGTCTTGTAGCTTTTGGCACCTTTAGTGACTTGTTATTTGATATGCTCCGTTTTTGCGTGGTAAGGATAAGGTGCCAAATGGTTGGGACCTCGAAAAAGAACGACGCTTCCAAGTGAAAGATGTGGTTACAAAACGATTGGCTCAGCACTTAGTGCCGACAGTTTAGGTGGTAGCGCATGTGCCCATATTACAGTATATCCCCCCTTCGTTATTTTTATACATAGCTCAATGTATAGAAATATGTATTTCCACTTATTTGCTGGAATTTTCTTGGAGTCATGTTATAGAAACAGATATTTAGATAGGGATACCGTCCGGAGCAATTTTATCTGGCAAATACCCCAGGGGGAATATTTTAGGAGCAAGTCATCTGCAGGAAAATTATAGAGTCTTCGACAGGATATGTCTTTAGTAGATAAATTCAGATTGTTCTTTTATATTTATCCATAAGAAAACATTTTCTTCGCTTAAAATTAGTTGTTATTGCTCATTGATTTTGCTTTTTCTCCATGGTATCAAGTAGCTTTTGATAGTCTTCAAGGCATTTCTACCTAAACAGCCCAACAATGCTTGATAATAATAGTATTAACAGATTGTTGTATAAATAATAATAATAATAAAATAATATATAAGTAATATGATAATGAAAATATATAATAGATTGATATTTTCAGAAGAGAGTCGTTGTTGGGTTCGTCAAATTCTGTTTTCTAAGTATCTTCTTCATGGGTTTTCTCTAAAAACTTGTGTGATAATGACCTATTCACTACCTATAACCCTCGATATCAGCTGCTTTAAGGATTTTGGCTTACATTAATTAAATATTTCAATAATGGAAAAATATTACATTTAAAAGAGGCATACTTGACATGAAATAAATAGCTAGCTAAAGTTGTCTACTGTGCTACGTACACAGCAACGAATTCTATTCAATTATAGGAAATAGACAAAGTAATTAATAGGCAAACTTAGTATTTAAAGCAGCATATACTATGTAGGATTACAAATGAGGTAAATATCTCATTTTCACATTTCATAGAAAAGATGATGGGTTAGTTATATACAAAGGTAGTTAATCCTTTCTGTCGCTGATTTCATCAATATGTTATACTTTCGGAAATAAGGAAGTCTATAAAGCTTGGAAGAGAGAAAAACTTACAAGTCATTTTGCGACAAAGATATGTCAATGAGTTTCAAGGAAAGACTTACAAGACCATGGCAACCCCAGCGATGTCGTAGGGAGTAGAAATAATACCCCTGATGAAAAATGTTTAAATTATAAGTGGCAGGGGGATGAAAATGGTTGGGTGGGCCCTAGGACTGAAAGTGACACGAGAAGAAATACAATGTCTCCTTTGCTAAAGCTTCTAAACAAGGTAAAGCTCAAACAAGACAATGAAGAAATATAGAGCTAGTAGATACACTGTATACCGTAGTTTCGAATGATCTAGCTGCATTTTTTCTTTACCTGGAGATATTATGGAAATTCATATAGTCCATTAGTAGAAAAACCCTTATTATTAAAATTTTCTTCAGGTAAAAATCTTTTAAAAATTAAGTTTTACATAATATACACTTGCTACAGGCAAGTAAATGTGTCATGGTAAAGCTGTTTATCATGTATTAATAGAAAGCATTTAACTTAAACAAGACAAAGGTAAAATAGTGTATTCTATATCTATCTCTTTTCCAATACAGATTCATCTATACTCTCAGCTATCGTATGTAATGGTCAACGGAAAAGCATATCTTGCAATCCTACGGAACGCATTAAAGTTCAATATGCCTTTTATGGCAAAAAGAATGGACACGATTGTAATGGAATGTTACCATATAAAGATGAGAGTCCCACGTGCTCAGCATTGGATGCAAAGTTCAATGTTCAGTCTAAATGTAACGACAAACCTGCTTGCCTTTTAGCTGCAGATGAAAATGTGTATGGGAGAAGTCTTTGTCCAAATGTCATCAAATATTTGCATGTGACTTATATCTGTCAAGACGATGCAATAAACACAGAAGAAAAATCAAAATTTACACCATCAGAAGATTTTGAAGAAGATGCAGTGTCAAGATCAAAAATAAAAATGCTACCAGGTGAGCAACAATTAAAAAATTAGTCTTAATATATATATATATATATATATATATATATATAATCATATATATAAGAAACATCGTATATATATATATTTGATATTTCTCTTTTAAAAATAATTTTACCTTTGCAAAATTTGCAAAATCCATCCCATTGCCTTAAAATAGTGGGCCAAAGCTGGTGGCACAAAAAATTGATACACATTGAGACGCCTTGATGACGTCACTCAGATCTTAAGTTTTGTGCCCCTTAAACAAAGTAAATACGAGCAAAACTCCTTAGAGAGGCATTATTCTCGAATTTCATTTCTTCCTTTCTTCTTGTCATTTATATAAAAAAAAGACTTGAATATTCTAGTAATATGTTTTCTTTCAGGCTTGCAAAATAAAACAATAAACTAATTTTAGCATGGTTGGGTAAGCAAGTAAATAAAAACAGGGTTTAAATAAAATTCACCATCAGCTCCTCATGAAATGTTGTACTGCGATTGTAAATATACTCTATTTCACTGAACATTTCCCAAAATTAGAGAAAAAATTGGGATCTCTGCTGTGTTTCCCATGCAAAAAAGCACTTTTACCCCTCTTTTTCAATCTTGTATAAGACGTTTCTTACTCAGTCGACAATTAAGATGAAGTGACCTCCTTTCTCAACTAGTATGGTGTAATCATTTGCCATCGCTCTACCTTTTGGAATTGCACTTATCACCATACACGTCACAGAACCACCCTCAAGTCTTACGTGTTTAGTTGTTTCGATAGTTTATCGCATCCGCTCTTCATGGAGCAAAGCTAAACAGTTAGCCTTCTGGTTTTTTTAATCCTGCAATTTCTTGCTTTGACAAAGTATATTATAACTCGATGTAACCTCTTTTGAAAACACTAATACGTTGTTTTATTTCAGGAAATTTGCTCCAAAAATGTCAGCTTAAAATAAGGAAAAAATAAGAATCAAGAATTTGAAAAGGCAAATAGCAAAATGAATAAAAGAAAAATCCTATTTATATGGACCTTCCAAAAAGTCACTGTCTTTTTTATAATCTTGTTTCTTCTTCGTAATTCGCCCATGAAATACATTTCTAAATGTAGATATCGTCTCCTTATAACAATAACCGAATACCTTTTACATCAAGTATTCATCAGTTCATTTTAGGCCACGCGTAGGGGTTTCCTTATAGCAAAATTGATTCCAAAACAAGTTTTTAAGTCCGATAAACAAAATGTATGATATGCAGAAGGAAGCTTGAATACCACTGATTGTTAATAATATCAAGCGATATCTCAATTTTTATAAATGACGAATTACTCTATACCCTCATAACGCTCCCTCCTAACAAGTTCCATAGGCTCATTTCAACAGGACAATGTTGTGTCTATGGTAACTACTACCCATGATTCCACTAATACCCATGATGCCCTGGAACATGATCCCTTGAGGGTAGAGAAGAGCACGCGGTTAGGAGAGCAAAAGTGTAATCAGAGAACATTGCTGATCATGTAGTTGTGTTACTTTGTGTTGAAGAATACTTGAATTAATACAGATTTACTGCGTCTATTTTTGTTTCCTGACCTGCGGCCTCGAGCCAGATATAACAGACGACCCACATTAAATTATGTTTAAAGTGCTCTGACAATTTGATAACGTAAGAGGAAGTTGCAAAAATGACCCCAAGAAACTTTGAGCCTCTTTAAAATTAAGGACGATGAAAAGATGTAGCAAGAAGCACCTACTAGATTAAACAACTCAATTTACATATCATTTACTTAACGGTTTTATTGTGTTTTTGAAATGTTTTTTGTTGTTACACGATGCAGCCCAGAATGGGAGTCCGAGGAAGTCAGAGACTTTCATTCAATCATTCGACCAGACGTCTCTCTAACATCTACAAATAGCGTATACTAAATCTAAAAAATAACAGACCCAAAAATATCAATTCCCACAAGGACAACCTGGGATTCTGGTCATAGCCAATATTCAAAACAGTTAGAATCGGATTTAAATTCGCGAATAACCTAATAAAAGCCGCAAACTGAAAAACTGGTAGTAGGAGTGTAGAAAATAATTCAGCACCTATGTTTTAAGGTTTTGAGTACCTCGTGCCTAAAAGTGAATCTTCCTACTTTTGCTCTTTCAGTCCCTTTTAATTTTCTGTTTCACGTGCCTAGGTGTTAAATATTTTTATCTTTAATGACAGATACACTTTTTGGGACTTGGTTTTCTTCTGTAGGAATTAAAGACGATTTCTTCCAAACTTTTCATGGTTTTGAGAACCTATAAGTAAGAACATAAAGTAGACATTTTCTGAGACAATGTTTTCCAAGATTAAGTCCAGGGTGATCAAAAAGGAATGAGAATAAAATTAGAAGACAGAAGTAGTAGAAAGGGCTAGAGTAGGTGACAGTTAACAAAAAGCTTAGCAATCAGAAAAAGAATGCTGAAAATTTTGGCTGTTTTAAACTTTGACAAACCAAAGGTTTTAGTCAAAAACAGTGTTAGAAACGGTCTAATGGCAAAATGTTTTGTTCTGAAGCTTTTGAAATTAATATGAATGCTGCCTGTTACTTGTCCAGTGCATTTACTGTGTACAAGAATGCATTTATACATTCCGTAAAAGCTCCATAAAGTTTTCCTCTCTGATAAGCCTCCCTTAAGCAAAAATTCAAAATAAGCCTCCCTTTCTGTTAAGCCCTCTTTTTGTACAAGAAAAACCTCAAATTCAAATGCAATAATTTGCTGACACTTCATTGGGGTTTTTATTTTAATAGACAACTAATACATTTTTACGATGTCAGAAGTTTCAATTGCCTATAATGTTTGTTCAGTTCTATCTTGAAGGTTTCTAGCTTATCTTAAGGCAAATGACAAACTAGCTTTTTATGACACCACTGGTCATCATATTGAGAAGCTTTTTTGTCGATATGATGCCATCTGGCTACAGATGCAAATAAGGTACACAGCTGTCGAAAATTAAATAGGCTTAATAGAGTTTTTTCGATGTGCATACATGTACAAAGAAAATACTTCAAGCTTTTAGTCTAAAACAAGAAAATTAATCAAGCAAATACACATTGCATCACTTAATTCGACGTCTGGCAAAAAAAAGCTGGTTTCTTCTTCCTTTTTAATTAATATAGGAAAATTGCTGAGAAAATCGGAATAACATTACTTTCCACTTAAAAGGAACAAGGCCATTATTATAAAAATTCCACCATTTATCTGTAGACTTTAAATATTACTTTAAGCCTGACATTTATAAAATATATTTCTATTTTTAAGGTGTTCCGACATCTGTCAAGATTTGTAATGGAATGAGAAAAAACATCCAATGTGCCCAAAATCAATCAATACACATTTCAAATGCATTTTATGGCAAAAAAAATGGTGAAGACTGCAGAGGAAAAATTTCGTACAAAGACAATGTTCCGACATGCAGGCAAAAGTCAGCAGCCGACTCCGTTAAATTTCTTTGTCATGGGCGTCAGGCATGTAATTTAGCAGCACAAAGCGCACTCTTTGGAGACGACCCATGTCCTGGAGTAAACAAATATTTAGAGGTTGTCTACACATGTTAAAAGTTGGTTATTGTCTTCACAGAAAAAGCTGCAACTAAAAATGTAGGATTCTTTCCAGAAAACTTGAAGGAAATATACAAAGGTATGTTGACACAGGGTTGTCGGACACCGCTTCAAGAAGAGTCGTAGCAGATTGGGAAAAAACTAATGAGATGCCATGCATTTATGTAGGAAACAAAGTGTAGTAACTATAGACAAAAAAGGTATGGTTATTGGTAAAAAGACACCTTCATGACATGTAAAAAGTGCCTGCAGATGAAAGAAACAAATTGTACAATACTGGCGATAAAAATAATAGAAAGTAGTAGAGCTGTTCAAGGGGGTAACTCAATAACGATAGTGTTTAAAAACACTTTATTGACCAGAAAGACGCTTTACCGTCATCTTACGATTTGCCCCCCAATTTTTCTGCGTTTTTTTTTTGTTTTCATAAAACTGTACCGCTGGCTTTCAAAAAACCTTGCAGCGGAGAATGAAACTGATGCTTTCTGGAGACCCAATATTGCATGACTTTTTTACAACTGACTATAAGAAGTAAGCTGGGCTTTTTTCAACGTTGTCTACTAAACTTTGTAGAAGATTTCATTTACAGCTGTGTTTTTATGACCAAGTAAGTCTACCACACGCTTCTATGTTTATGACAAACATACTTAAAATACATATTCGTAGAAAATCTTCGAATGAAAATCATTAAAGCCTGGTGAAATTAGTCAGGGTATAACTTTATTGTTACCGTGTTCAAGCAGATCGACCTTTTCTTAAAAGATAGAACATAAACAAATACATTAAGTATCTTTACATTTCTTTTAGCACATTTTATTTTATTGCGATACAAAACAAAGTTTATACTTAAATGGTATAAATGTCAATAACAAAACTTGTAAATAGTAGATAAGGAAGAAGGGTAATTTAAATAGAGTGATTTTTAAGCCCAGAAAAGAACGTGAAAACTGAATTCTTCCATGTTATATTGAAATATGTTACATAAAATGTATTCCTGTTGGTTATTGTGGAAATTAGCTCTTAGTTAACATTTTTTCATGTGTTACAACTAAAAAAACAATTAGGACTATCTTGTAATTTCTATGAATAATATTCAGCTCCACGATACCATTGGATTTTGATTTTTTCAGATGCAAGTCTAAATTTAAGCTCTCTGTTTCGTCTGCAGATCAAGTCATATAGGATCAATGGAATTTATTCTAATTGTAATATCTTAGGATTTTGTATTGATGATTTTTTCAATCTATACCAAATAGAGAGAATAAAAGTTTAGTTGCTAGTTGAAGATAGAGATATTTGTCGAAGAAATAAACATTCTAACAATATTTGTCGAAGAAATAAACATTCTAACAATAATATCCAACTAAATATCATAATCAAGGTATGTAATTTGATAAGGAAAAATAAACACAAGAGTCTATATTTCATTTGTAACTGCGTCTTTTCTTCTTCCCATTATTTTACATTGCACTCTATCCGGTTCCATGAATATAATATTTCTTTTTTATACAAACAAATACATACTTTGAAATACCAAATATACATAAAGGTAACGATTGCTACAACTGTACATTTTAGATATAAGTATACCCTATAAGGACAAACTGCAAAATATCTAACACGACATAAAAGCGAGTTACTGTGAAAATGTTATTAAACGATTCTTTAAGGTGTTAAATCTCTACTAAAATAAACATAAAAAACTAAATATTATTATAATTTATAACAGTATTTATTACTAGGAAAGTGCCTGTTTGTGTATCTGCTTGTGTCTATTAGGTCAATTGATAAATAGTTTCATGTTATTGTTAAAAAGGGGAAAAATGCCCCAAAAGTATTTCTAATGATCTAACATTCGTAAGTACTTTATTAAATAAAAACAATGATTTTGGGGTCAAAACTGAACATTACAATTAAATATATTTATTCTGGTCAAAAGCATTTTAGTTAGCACTGGCCGGGGAAAAGATATCAGAACAAGAAAATATAATTCAAACCTTGTTTCATATTTGACCAAAATGAAAAGAAGATTAAAGACAGCCCACCACTTTTTGTGATTGGTTGTCTAAACAATGAAAGGCCACTTACAAATTTTTGTCTACAGCAAAAGGCGGTGAAGATTGAATTATGAATGACCTGGCATATCTGGAAGTGGAAGGCAGACCTCGTTGTACCAATTGATTTGAAATATTTCATTTTGAAATTTTGTACCAATGTACTTTAGAGCTCATGTAAATGAAATAAGTACCAAGAGCAAAAATTTATATTAATGTCAAGTGATATTTTCAAATAATATATGCCAAAAGTCATGCCACCATTGAGTTAGAGACAGGATGGCGATGCCATTGATAAAATGCAGGGAAACTCATGACAGGAACAAGGAGAAGGAGGAAAAGAAGTGGGAGATAGTAAGAAACCTCGAGGTAGACACTACTCGACTAGACGACACGAGCGAAAAGATTAAACTTTAGATAAGTAACATTAAGTAAGTGTAGCTTCAAAGAAATTTAATTCAGTCTTCTTATTTATTTAAGGGTGATAATTAGCATCCATTGTGGCTGTCATTAGCTGTTCAATGTCCATAACGAATACTGGTATGAACTAGTATTTGTATTCTTTTGATATTAATTATTTCATCCTTGTATGACTTACGGTGATAATTAGAGGCGTCGATATCAAGACTTTCAACTGGGAGGCAAATAATTGTCCATTTTCAGCAATTCTGTAGAAAGTTTTCTTCACACATTCCTCTTTAAACGATATTTACTGAACTTTTCTCGTCAATTTCTCCTCCTAGCTTTTAACACTTGATTCCAACCATACTTGCCTTTAATAGGAGCAGGAAATAGGCCACGGAATTTTAATAAATAACATACTTAAGGGGCTGGCTTGATTACTTTCCTTTTCTTCTATTTCTAATTCTTATTTTTACAGGTGGGTAGGCTGGATTAAATTCTGATTCCCAGCACATTGATTAACAGTTTCAAAAACAGAGCAGCTAATTCTTCTTTTCATTCCATAGTTCAAATGCAGTGGAAGATGCTGCAATAAATGCTTAATGATACCAATGACAAAAATTGACTTAATATTAGAAGGCCAACAAAAACAAACTAGAACATTAAACATCACGTGACATTTACAATTTTTTAATGCCCTGTGCTCTCGATTCTACGTCATCGGATAAATACAAATTCGTCAGTACCAGCATGGAAGACGTCAGAAGCAATACAAGCTCCTAAGTATAATGAAGGCGGCTTACAGTGCAGTGTAGTGCACTGTAGTGCACACAGTCTATTTTTAAGCGAAAACCCCGTTAAATCTGTCGTCCACCTTTTCGAAAAACAAAGCAAAAAAATAACAAGTTCAAAACAACAAAAAACCAAACAACAAACTATTCAAAATAACAACAAAGAAAGGCGATTAATTTAAAGTTACATAATACGTAGGACAAGGTATAACTAAAAACATTCAATAGAAAATCAACAACAACATACAAATTACTTTTCCGAGCAAAGCTTAAATTCACGTAGGGTCATCAAAAGACATCACCGCCAAGAGAGAAGGACCTGCTGTTTTAATAAAAGGAGTGCTTTATAGAAGTATAATGATTAATTATAATCAATGAGTCAAAGCCGAGCCCAGTAACGTCCCAACAATTCTCTCAGATTTTTTATAGGTTCAGATTTTCACAGATGTTAAGATACCAACCTCACCTCTTAAAGATTAGTGAGTTAAAAGCCGTATCTATCGCTATAACTATTTTTTGAACAGACAGTTTCACCAGTGTCTAAAATATTGTGCATCTCTTAAACATAAAATCAATTTCACAATACCAGTAAATATATAAATAAAAATTGGCTTTAATTACATTTATCCAATGAGATATTTGTCCCTGATGTATCTTTTTATGTGTTTCTATGTTAGTATCCGTGCTTGTCAAAAACAAACACATATTTCATCAGTCTTAAGGAATATTTGAGCGAGAAAGGAGTGAAGTATAGCGGCAAAGAGCCTTGAGTACGAGACGAGAAAGAAGAAAGTGGCGTTACATAATGCCCTAAACGTATAGAGTATATGCCACCTAGAAGAAGAAGAAGAAGAAGAAGAAGAAGAAGAAGAGAAAAAAGAAGGTCTAATCTTCTTTTGATTTCAAAGCAATTTCTGTCTTTTGATATTAATTGAAAATGTTTGCTAAGTCTTGATTCTACTAGAAGGTTGCTGAAAAGGCATACGTTACTTAACTTCTTCCCAGATATATGGACAATTATCTGTGATTTGGTTACTTGATACAAATCCTGGAGTCCATGTATTAATCTACCAGATTTCAGAGTGTGGCTACTCTGTTTGGCTCTTTTGCCCTCATTAAAATCACTGATACCATTTATATATGTTTCATCATCTCCTTCTTAATTGTGTTGTCCTGTGTAAATGTATTTTGTGTTTTTAATGATAATAGCCGTATGTTTTGCATGTTGAAATGAGGGCATTATCCTCTGTATGTCAATTTCACTAAGACACTCTTACATCTCCTACGTTTAAAACGTTCATGATGCCACCGCTTCCTTTAAAACAATTACACTTAAACTGCCTAAAATTCAGAAAGACTACTTACTGTATGTCACTCGTATCTGGAAATTTTTTCATAAAACTTAACGATCTCTGCGCATTATATATACGGGAAAAAACTCTGGTTCAGAAGATAAAAATTGAGAATTTTTTTATTGTACTCAAAGTATTCAGACCTAGTTCACCTGAGAATGCATCATTTTCCAAGTCACAAACTGAGACAGATGGAAAGAAAACTGTAAAGGTAACTTGTTTATAAATCACAGATGCAAATTGTATAATAGTTGGATGTAGGTCTAATCGTAAAAATAGTAAACATAGTTTAATAAAGGTTCTTTTTGGAGACGACAGGCTCAACAAGAAAGTGAGAGACTTATTAATCAATATCGTGACCAAAGATTGTGTTATAGCTCCTAGCTTAAAAATGCCAATTCAAAATCAGAAAATTTGCATTTGGGGGAAGTATTTTTATCCAACCCAACTGAATTATTGTGGGTTTATCATTCTTTATATATTTCTTCTCCCATTAGTTTATGTTGTATCCTTACGACCTGTTAAAAATAAACTAAACTATACCCAGAGAGTTCACAAACAAATAAGTCAATTAGGTTCTTGTAGTCACTTCGACACCGAAAGGCTTTTTACTACCTAATATCTCCTTTACTACCTTCCATTATTTGAAAAAGCAAGAAAATGATTACCAAGCTTCAAAATTCAAGAAGCGTACAGCAATGCCTGACGAGTCCCTTGGAGAAAAAATCCTCTTTGGTTACACAGCTAAAATAGCATAGAGAATATTCAGCATTTTCTTGGTATTGTAATATGACCTGCTTGATGTAGGAATAGGTTACTGAAAAATCAGTAAAATTAAATCAAGCTTTATATTCTTTTATTTTATATAAGACACAATTAGGGTAAAGCTGTTCCTTTCCACGTTTTTTGATTCTATCAACTATCAGCTTCTTTAGTATTTGAGGGTGTAGCTTAGCTTCGGCTTTGTCCTTTCTTGATACACTTGGATGGGAGGCACCCTGCCCATTACTGTGTTTCAAAGACTCGAAGTGAGGCTTCTATGCATTTAAAAAGTTTTACAGTCGGTATATTTGTATGTAACCGATGATTCTTCAACACCAGCAAAAACAAAAATATCAGAAAAAGAACGATAATATGAGTAGTTTCATATTGCATGGGCTTAAGATGTGGTACTCGTACACTTTATGTCTTGGCTGTATTTTTTCAAATAAAGATAGCGTTCTTAAATTTATTTCCGGTTTTTTTTCATTTGCATTTTTACATCCATAAAAAGGCACCCTACTTTTTCAAATCCGAATTCAGCTTTGGATACCAAAATCAAATGGCGATTTTTTGTATTGCTCTTTGGTACTGTTGTAACTTAAAGGAGTCCTTCATTTTTTCTCATGTAACTCCTCCTCCTCCTTATGTACCATGTCCTCTGAGAACGTTGGCGATCACGCTCCTACACAGAGTTCTGTCTTTTGCATCACTCAATAATTGTAAGTCACTTTTATTCTTCCACGTTGCAATGCTTCCCCTGTACGTAGTTCTTGGCCTTCCTTTACCCCTTTTCCCGTTTATCTTTCCCGTCAGCACCAGCTCAAGTTTTTCTTTCCGTATTACGTGCCCCAAGAAAGACATCTGTCGTTTCCTGACGTTGAACACAAGCTTTATTTCATATCCTGCTCTATTCAAAACCTCTTCGTTGGTAACATGATCAGCCCAGGAAATTCTTAGCATGTAAGATACAAAACAACCTCGGCCTCTTCTAGCTTCTTTTTAAGAACAGGCGTTATAGCCAGCTTTCACTGCCGTATGTAAGAACTGGTATAACATAGCAGTGGAAAACCCGTAGCCTAGTAGATAAAGACTTAGAAAGGTTCTTTAGGATATTTGACATTTGCTGGAAAACCTCTTTTGCTGTGGCAATTCTACTTATTTCAGCTGCGCATTTTCCATCTGATGTAATCAAGCTGTCAAGATAATTAAATTTGTTGAACTGCTGGATATCTTCACCGTTTATTGTTAGTTTACAGTCCAAATTTTCTTTCTTTTTGCTCACAGCTATACAGAAAGTCTTTTTACGGTTTATGCTGAGACCTTTTCGTTCACTTTCCTGCACAACTATATTCAACAACCTCTGTAGCTTTTCTGGTGATTCTGCTTTTAGAGTAGTGTCATCAGCGTATCTAATGCTATTGATCTTGTGGCCACCAATGGTAAGACCATCTTCATATTCGGTGTGTCTAATGATTTTCTCACTGTAGAGGTTAAACAGGTCTAGTGAGAAGACACATCCTCGTGCAACTATGTTACAATATTTTCATACTGTAAAGTCGAGTAAAGTAATACCACGCTATTCTACACATAAACCGAAAAGTGTCTACTATTGAGGAAGCGTCACTGTGCCACAACAACTAGCACAACCAACTAGAACTATTTAAAAGCAACTAGAAATAGTGCTAGTTGCATTTAAAAAAGGTATTGACTCAATAAAATGTTACCTACCACGTTAAGTTTCTATTGATACTGGAGGTCCAATAGTATTAATACAATAAGTCACACGTTCTCTCTGTATTTCTATAGTAGATACTCGAGCAAAATATACGGGACAGAATACAACGGTAAACAACTGTTGTATAATTCCAATAGATTTGAACAGATCAGTTTTTATTACCATACAAAAATCTCTGGTGCAGTTGAGCATGAGCTTCATCGAACGAAAAACCTCATGGATCATATCATCAAGAAGATAGAGGCGAAATATTTATGGTATTTTCCTATGCAAACTGATAAGCAGTTGGAGGATAGTAGATTTGATATCACTGTACTTGGACAGTAAGATACAAATTGAAAGTCAATAAATTCCTTTTGTTTATTTGATACTCGTAAAGGAAAAAAGAATAGAAAGGTACAAATTTAATGGCTTGAAGTACGAAATTGCACAAGTGTTGAAAATAAAAAAAGAGGAAATCATATTGGTATTTATTGGACCATTAGGGAGAGTCACAAACACTTTTGTTAAATGGTTAGAAGAGTTAGAATTGGGTCTTGCGGTCAAGATATCAGAGAGGCAATGTTTGGTTTGAACAGCGAAAATAAAACAGAAAATACTAGTGGGAAAGTAAAGACCAAGGAAAAATGTAATGCCATGATACCTAAGAAAACTGGGTGTGGAAAACAAACAGGAAAGCAAGAATCATCTGACAAAAAAGATAATAATAATAATAACAATATTAATAATAATAGTAATATCAATAATAATAATAATAGTAATAATAATAGTAATAATAATAAATCCACTTTATGCTTCCAGAACCTGAAACACGGAAAATTCTTAGAAGACAGATATTTTTGTTCTGCGTCGCAAATTTACTAACTATTACCAAATGCAACCAAGGGCAATAGTGAATCTTTATTAATTTATTAAGGGTATAGCTGACTTTGAAATAAAAGAGTTTGCTTAGATCAACATAAGAAAATGTTCAGCAGGAAAACTTTTATCAGTACTTATTCACAAGGTTAGGGAACCATAGCCAATTTCATTTTCACACAAGCTATGTTGNAAATGGGTGTGAAGATTGAGATGGCAATTATTCAGAAAACGGCACTGCTTGAAACAGGGAGGATACTTCGAAAAGTCTTGTCTCTTTAGAGAAACAGGAGAAGGAACTTTGAGACCCCTGGTGACTTGTTGTTACCCGCTCTCAAAGATAAAAGAACAAAAGAACTTTCCAGACAAACATGTCTGAGATTTACATTAAAAATAATAATAATAATAGTAATAATAATAGTAATAATAATAAATCCACTTTATGCTTCCAGAACCTGAAACACGGAAAATTCTTAGAAGACAGATATTTTTGTTCTGCGTCGCAAATTTACTAACTATTACCAAATGCAACCAAGGGCAATAGTGAATCTTTATTAATTTATTAAGGGTATAGCTGACTTTGAAATAAAAGAGTTTGCTTCGATCAACATAAGAAAATGTTCAGCAGGAAAACTTTTATCAGTACTTATTCACAAGGTTAGGGAACCATAGCCAATTTCATTTTCACACAAGCTATGTTGCGTATTGAGGTGCAATCATCCTTTAAGGTTATCGACAAAACAAAACATATCTAGATCACGACGGATTACACATTTTGCGTTGCAGTATTACCATGGAAAGGTTTTGTGTAAATGATGCTCTAAGAAGCTAGCTGGCGAATCAATGCCTGCTTTTGAAAGGGTAAATATTTTTAGTTGTCCTTAAGGCATGGGAAAACAATATTTTGTCATGTTAACATAATGTCTGTAGTTTTTTCAAAATGAAGAGTCGAAATGAAAGCACCGTTACTTTGCTGTTTCTGTTACCTTTGCAAAAAATACAAGTTTCCTGTTACTAATTGTTGGAATATCGTAGCACTGTAATCAAACGACATTGATCAAACTTTTCTAGATAATCTATGAAAAGAAAATTCCAACAGAAATCTAATCAAGCTCTCTAGTTTTTTCCTTTATTTAAATAACTTCTCACCATTTAATGTTGTTTCTTCTTATTTCCTTTCCTTCTCTGTCTTCCAGCGAAACAAGAATCAAATATTGAAAAGCCACTACCAGATGAGCTCAAAAAAGTCTCTGCCTCGTCTTATTTTGAACTGATTGAAGTTTAGATTCTCTGAGCGTGGATCCTATAAACCCCAAAAGAACAAAGTTAGTGTCAAGCATCAACCAATAAAATATCAACCAAAAAAATTATATCAATCAAAATCAACAAGGATATGGATAACTGACTGGAGCTTGGACGACAACATACTTCATATTTTCACAAACCATAATTTGAAATGAATTTCAGTTTAAAAATTTATCGAAAATATGCTAGAAGCTGGAAGTAAATGATTTAGGAAAAAACATAGAAAAATCATGGAACAAAATTTTCTAAAAAATGATTCAGTATGACACTTGCGAAAAAACGGACAGAAGCAGAGGACAGAGGACGTCGCTTTTGCGATTGTAAAAAAAACCCAGAAAAAATCTACACTTTAAAATGAACGATATCTCTTTGAGATGCATAATAATGTTTAGTGATACGTATTAAAATAATTTAGGTCTTTAAATATTAACTCAATATACACTACTGACCTTTGCAAAATTATTGTAAAAAGAATCAATGTGATTACAAAAATGTTTTTACTAACAAAAGATGATTAGATGTGTCTAAAATCATTAACCCAAGCTATCTGGAATGATTCACTTTGTTGACTTTTTATCATTGATTATATTATTATTTTAATCTTAGGTTTTATATCAGTGTTGTCTCTCACGACTTTGTTATGATCAGATTAAAGTTAATAAAGTTTAAAAAAACCCTCACTGAACAACAAAAAATGAGTCTATGAGAACTACTGACGATATACTTACACAGAGAAAGGAACATAACAACACCAGGTTTCAAAGGTTTCAAAGGTAACAAAGCAGGTTTCATTATACCATTCTGTCTTAAATACTGCAATCTTCTTGGGTGCCATGCCTATCATAGGCATGAGCGACAATGGCTTTCTCCTCTTCTCGGTTCATAAATCTGTGATTGAGATCCTGGGCAAGGTTTTCTCAAAACCATCTACACAGATGGTCTATCTGTCTTTCTTTCTATCTTCTTCAATTTCTTTAGCCTTTGAGCTTGCCGGTGGTACCTACGCTTTCTGGCACAGGTCTTCTTATTACATGCCCTAGGAACCTTACTTGTCTTCTTCTAATGTTATTTAGCAGATAGTATCTCTGCCCAGCTCTTCCCAAAACGTCATCATTAGAAAGTGTGAAGTTTTTTCAACATTCTACGAAGAAAATACATTTCTGCTGTATTGACCCTGTCTCTGAGTGCTTTGCTTATGTCCATATTTTCCTGACATAGGGAAGTATGGACTCAAAGTAATACGTTAGAACTATTAGCCTTGCCTTTATGGGGAGGTTTTGTTTGGTAAAGTTACCTTTTATATTTCAAAAAGCTTTCTTTGCTTGCCCAATTGTGCTCTTAATTTCACATGTTATCCTCCCATCTTTGCTACATATAGTCCCGAGATCTTAAAAAGTCTGGATTCGTCTCAACCTTAAAATATAGGATGGTAATGTTATATTGTGGTTTTCCTATTTCTTTTAGACAACCCCGGTCATCGTCTTTTTCAGCTTTTACCTCCTGTCTCATTTTTTCACTTTTCTTCATAAATGTGTTGAGTAATGTTTAAAGGCCTTCTTCTAATGTTTCAGTGAGGACTGTATCGTCTCCGCATCTTATATTGTTGACATTCCTGCCACCGATCTTCATACCGGGAATTTCTTCCAGTTCCGCCATGATACGCTTGCTAAATATCGAGAATAAATATGGACATAACACGTATCCCTGTGGAACACCTTTCTTTATCTTTACGAAATCTCCAACTTCTCCTTCACCTCTGACGGTGGCTGTTTGGTCCCAATAAAGGTTTTTTATTATTCTCAGATCTTTTACGTCAAGGTTCAATTTCTGGCGTATTTTCACAAGGTATTGATGTCTTATAGCTGTATTTCTATTGCTCTTTCTACAATCATACAATAAAATATAGAAGCGTTCACAGTCCATTTTCCTTCAACAAAACCACACTGTTTCTCAGAAATTTCTGCTTTGACCTTGTTTCTTATTCTTGCTTAATGATTCGGAGGAGTATTTTCGTGACTTAGCTCATTAGACTGATTGTTCTGCGATGTTTATATTCTCTTGGTCTAGGCTTTTTTAAGAATGGCTATGCAAATGGACTCTTTCTTATTAGCTGGTATCTCACCACTATCATCATAGATTCCATTCATTGTTCTTGTCAGACAGCTGACTGCATTGTCCTCATGCGCAGAAATCAGTTCAACAGAGATATTGTCCATGCTTGTAGCTTTGCATTCTTTTATCTTCTTTAGTGCATGCTTCACCTCTTCCTTCATGATTACTGACCCCTCTTAATCTGTTGCTATTTGGAAATACTCATTTCTGTTGCGATTATACAAATTTTTGGTTCACTCAGTCCAACCATCGTTAATTTTTTCCATTGTTATGATGATTTCTGCTGACCTTGACAGAACGCACCCTACCGATTGTTTGTTTTGTTAGCCCTTTGATATTCTTGTTCATCTTTGGGCCGTTCACTTTTTGCAGACGTTCAAGTTGGTCACATTCTTTATTCAGCCATCCCTCTTTTGCTCGGTTGCATTTTTGCCTAATATTTCTGCCTAGCTCCTTGTATTTGCTGCTGTATCTTTTACACTTTCATCTTTTCTCCATCAGTTCCAAAATAATGTCCTTCATCCAACCTTTTTAGAATGTTTTTTTTGAGATACAGTTTAGTATGGTAGGTTGTACTCACTTTTTTAAAATTAGTATCCGAATTATACTCAAAAACAACCCCGAAGGCATAAAAAAACGAAATTGTATTTGTAGTCGTTTTCAGATAGTGATGCCTCTTGCTATTTCAAAAAGGTTTACTATCAAGCTTATGTCAAAAACCTGTCTTTTCGTTAGCCCGGTGTGTTTCGAAGGGTGGATGAAGATATAATTTATTTTCCCACCAGGAATCGAAACAAGGCTGCATACTAAGAAGTAGAAATCCTAATTATTAGACCATGCAGGTTTGATTATACCACCCTTTTCCTTCCGGAGAAAAAGGACTGTCTGGTGGTCACCAATAACAACCATTTTTTTCCTTTGATCAATAACTACAATGACAGAAATACAACATAAGCAACAGCAGTGGACTCCCAAGGAGTCAGTTTAAAACGCGGCTAACAACTGATATAACCACGTGAGGATTGCATTTGAGGCCTATCTCCTGTATATTTTTAACATAAACAAGAGCTTAAATTTCCCCTTGGAATCTGTTATCAGTAGGACATGAACTAGGAATTGGAAGTGTCAAAAGAAGTCTCAAAGACAAGAGTGTTGGGGACAGTGCCAGGAAATCTCTTGCTATTAACGTATCAGCAGGCTTGAATCCAAGGTGAAAAGCATACAGTTCTCCTAGTCGTCTTGGAAATGTCATCAAAACTCGACCAGTTTCAAGTTAAGGCTTCCTAAACGCTTTTCTTTAGAAATGTTTATTGAGTATTCATTGACGCTATTGTTTTGCAGTGGTCTCCTATTGCTATTTGTTCAGGGTCCAGTTGACAGGTAATTTGAAAGCTCTAAACGCTTGATTAACCCATCAATGTTGTAATTGTGAGGGTTGAAGTATGCTAAGCAGCCACCAACTGAAATTATAAACAGGTCAAAAATGCCAATCTATCTTAGATATCACACCACACTCGTCAAAACAAAAATACAATCAAAGTTGCGTTTAGTTTGCCAGAAATTTAATTTATTTCTTTTGTAATTTAGGTAGTAATTCTTGGATTTGTGTCAAGCCAATAGATTTAGTTTTGGGAAAAGGCAAGCAGGACAGATAAGTGGGATGATATTTATTTCTCAGGCTATTTGAAAGTATGAAGGTATTTCGCGACTTTTAAGGAAAATCAATACTTCACTGGTTACCCACAAAGGATGTTGCCCCTGCTTTTTGCTCTACTCAACACGTTCATCGGTAGTGAGCAGTTTGCTGTAAAACGACTGTCGAAAAGGTCGTTTTCACAAACTTATATGCCAGGTAAGCCTTAAAATGGTGCTCTTTTAATATTATTTACAATGTAGAAAATAATGTCACTGTAAAGAAAATAAGAAAGACGAAAAAATGATGATTTTGTTCAAAGTTTTATATTTATGCCCAATCCAATATTTTAACTAGTTTTACCATTGACAAAATTAAGATATAATATTGACAAAAAAATTAACTTTTAAAATTTAATATATTTTAACTAGTTAGAAGCCAAACTTTTAAGGTTTTACTATACGTAGTAAGGAATTTCATTTCTGATATAATAGAGGCGACGAAATATCAAAACAATTGATAAGAACCAATCAAATGAATTTGATCTACTTGTTGGTTTTCGTCTTTAACTCCTGTATATTAATACAAGTTGATTAGAATTCAGCGACTTCTGACAGCTTTTTACCTGACTATTCAGTGAAGAGCTTACTGAAACAACTGAAAAAAAATCCAAAGTTACAGTTGGATTATCACAGGAGTTAAAACAAAATACAAAGCCTTTTAAACAACTGATGTCTTTTAGGATTGTTTTTCAGTCCGATAATTACACTTTCTAAACAGTGGTACTTAAAAACACTAAAATGAAGCAAAAAAAGATTTTTTTTTCAATTAGTCTAGGGTCTGTCAATTTGAGAATTTGGTCTTTCTTTTTAAAGTTCCAACAACCTCAGGAGCCTGTCAAGTACAACGGGAACAAAACTACACACATACATTGATTGATTGACAGATTGATAGGTGTAGGCTAATCTAGTGTAGGAATATAGTTTCATGGTTCTTATACAATTATTAGGTAAAGATATAATAAAAAAATGTTTCTAAAAAATTTGGTTTTAATAAATGTTTCAACAATAAATGAAACAGCTTATTTAAATTAACCTCGCCCTGCAAGAAATTTCATTCTTTTGTTTTCTATGATGAGCAATCTTCAGTACTTACCCTGTCAGCTAATAACAAATTGAATGAATTTGGAATGTACTGAAACTATAGAAAGAGAATGTATATAACTGGAGGTCTTGAGCCATAACCTGCGATCACAAAGGCAGAACTTAAATGGGCAGTTAAAATAATCACAACAATTTACTCCTTGAAATAGAAAATATACTAACTGATTTCATAAAGACGATTGGAGACGCTAGAGTGAAAGCTTTTACTGTTACTTGTAATTTGGAATTCAACAATATGGTTTATTAAATGGAAGCAGTCAACCTCTATCTCATTTATCCCATAAAGGGTCCCACCAAGCTACGTAAACAATAGAACTATTGCACTGATAGTAGATGCTGGCAAGGCTCTGCTCAAGACAGTCAAATTCCGAGCAGAATGATACATGAAAGGAAGAATGCCAGTGGAACAAGAAGAATTTACAAAGAATGGAGGAACAAGAGACGAGACACCAAATATCAAATGTCTGATAAAGTGATCACAGGAACTGCAGAAAGAAAAATAATACTGTTTATAGATTACCGATTGTGTAGATTATGAAAAGATTTGAAATACAGTGAATGAAATGGGCACCCCTATGCAATAAATTAAACTGCTAAGAAATCTCTGTTGTAAATAGAATGCAACAACTAGAACTAAATACGACGAAACAGAGTGGTTTCGCATCAGAAAAGGAGATCGACAAAGCTGTATCTTATTACCTTATTTATTTAACTTTTACAGTGCTGGCAGATCTCAGTAGCATAGCAGTCAGTGTGCAAGTTGGTAGAGCATAAATTAAAAATCTAAAGTATACAGACAACACATCTCTGGTTGCTGAGATCAGGGTCAGAAATAAAAAAAGAGGCAGGATTTGCAGGAGAAAATCAACATCAAATTGCACTGGAAGAGCTGCAACATGGAAAAAAAAGGTCACGAATAATCAAGGGCATCAACAAAGGTCAGAATAGTGAAGGCTATTGTATTTTCCATGAAAAGTTTGATCATTAGAAAGGAGAAGAAAGAAAAGATAGACTGTTTTGAAATGTGGTGCTAGCGCCGACGTCAGATAGTGTATCATGAACAGAGAAAAAATCAACAAATTTGCAATCAAACAGATCCATCCTTGTAGAGTTGATTACCAAGCAGCATTTATCGTACTTTTAGCATGAGATGAGAACAGAAAGACTAGACAAATCAACCATGCTAGACAAAGTTGAAAGGTGCAGGACAAGAGACAGGCTGAGGACACGTTGGATCGAGGCCTTCACAGAACTGACCTGGATGGTGGTGCTGAAGATAATAGAACTTGTGAGGGACCCGTATCAATGGATACAATTGCTCTAAGAAATTACTCGATGGCGCATTGGCAAGAGCAGAAGTTTACTGACTAATGAAGAAGCCAGAGCTGGTGTTACTTCAGATTAGGGTTTGATAAAAAAGCCACTGTCAACCCCATTGGGAATCACGATGAAGTGTTTTGTTTATCTGCTCTAGTTTTTCGTAAGGTTATTAGGTAAAGATCCCTCCTATCCATGCAAAGTTTTTGTGATGGTATTTTTTGTCACTAACCATTAAAGAACCCAAAGCCGTTGTTACTTCAGGTGAGGATGTATTCTTATAGGGGCGAATGCAACTTTCGATAAAAAGAGATATGTATAAGTGATTGGAAAAACTAAAATAGACGTTAATAAAGGCCTCCAAACCTAAATTTCAATCACTTTATCAGCTTTGCTCTAAATGATTTTTTATGTAGTTGACGTATACAGTAGATATTCTTAAAGCACTGCCTTTTCGAAGCTTTTTTATTTAGATATTCGTATAAATTCCGGTACCTCTACCTCAAAACTCACTAAAGACAGAAGTAGCTAAAATATTTTAGAGGTGAAAATGTCTTGGATTTTTTATGGGTTTGTAGTGAAATTAAATAACAGAATATCTTTCTTAACTAAGTTTATGCTTCTTATGTAACATTTATCCCCAATTATTTTTGATTAAGAAAAACACCCCAAAATAGATACGAGAAAGGGGACTCTAAACCTGAGACTCTCATCTTTTCATCTATTCTTAGATTACAGCTAAAATGAGTTTTGATGTTCCTACGAAGCATATTCTTCTAGAAACATGAGTAACATATTGCCTTTAACAATGACACAACTTTATCAGTAACTCAAGTTTCAATTTACCTCTTTTATTACAATTGCAATATCTTTGCCTCTATATCGATTAATATTCCTTTACGCAGTAAAAACATTATCCTGCTTATTATGCTAGCAGATATTAAGCCAATTACCAATACCTTATAGCAAATTACATTATCTGAATTACGTCTTACATGTGTGTTGTGTTTATTTCTCAGACATCGGCATTACCATACGTTCCTCTTCTGGAGTTATTTTAGGATATTNTCCTACGAAGCATATTCTTCTAGAAACATAAGTAACATATTGCCTTTAACAATGACACAACTTTATCAGTAACTCAAGTTTCAATTTACCTCTTTTATTACAATTGCAATATCTTTACCTCTATATCGATTAATATTCCTTTACGCAGTAAAAACATTATCCTGCTTATTATGCTAGCAGATATTAAGCCAATTACCAATACCTTAGAGCAAATTACATTATCTGAATTACGTCTTACATGTGTGTTGTGTTTATTTCTCAGACATCGGCATTACCATACGTTCCTCTTCTGGAGTTATTTTAGGATATTATTTTGAAATAAAATCCTATTTTTAATTCCTTTATTATATATATACATCAGGTGCCATGTCCAGGGACTTAGGAAGCGTCTAAAAAGTGGGGGCCAGCTCATAAAAGGGGCACATAGCCACTCCCACAAAGCTCCTCCAATTTGTTTGTAAGATCTTCTACTTGTTTGATTCTTAACACATGTCAGATATTATGACTATCTGACTGAGATGCTCAGAGTTTTTGAAGTAGTTTCCTGTATGAACATAAATAACACTGCTTAAAATCCGTGCATAAATCGCACCTGTTAGCACTATGTCCATTATGATTTCCTGTTTATTCTTTTAATACAGATGACCGACAATGACAATGGCTTCTCTTCGATTCTTCATACTTTGCGACAGGGTCCAGCTTTCCCTCCCATATGTGAGAATGGAAAACACATCGCAGTTCAACATTCTGATCTTAGTCGTCATATAAATTTTGTTGTTCTTCATTATGCTGTTCAGTTTCTCAAATGCCGCTTTTGCAATTCCAATTCGTCTTCTAATTTTTTGGTCACATTTGCCAATTTCAGTTATCATGCTGCCAAGATAATTGAAATTCTGTACCTGATTTTTCAGGGCATTCCCAATCAGTTATATACAATACTAAAAAGGTAGCTTGTCAGATGAGCTGTATCGATTTACATTTGAGCATGTAATATTAGTTGTACCTTAGCGTAGAAAGTGTAGCATTTAAAAATGATTTTCAAAGAAATATGTTTCCCTTCAAAACAAAATTGGTACAAGAGTTATGAAAGGAAGGATCTTTTTAGTAAAGTTCAACGTTACTTAGTCTTGCTTTGGTTAAACATTTCAGGGGATCCTCCTTGAATTCAAGTGCAGGCTAAACACAGAATAACTCAATATTCTATTTTATGTATCATACATACAATCTTAATGTTGCATATTAGATAAAAGAATGAACAAATAACTGAATCCATCAATGAATAAAAATGAATAAGTCAAGAAATAAGTAAATGATAAGTTGACTAATTAATCAATGAAATGAAAGGTAAGAAAAATCTTAAAGAATTAAGAATTTTCCGATTAAATAGATCTATTAATGTGTTTACTATCTACATAAGGTACACCGCTATTGAGATATTTGTAAACATTCCTCACGTTTCTGATCTTTTTCAGAACATAGATACTTAAATATGAAATAAAATGGTTTACATCTATACACAAAATTTTATGATTTACTTACATTTTTCTCGCTTTTCTTTCGTTTTATAAAGCTCCCACTGATAAATACATGACTGTCACATTGTGTCGAGGAGGACGAAAAACAATTGGTTGTCCCAATCAAGAGTTATTACATGTTTTCACAGCATTTTATGGTAAATTAAGTGGACATGATTGTGACGATCCAATTAGAAATGTTAGGGATGAAATACCTACATGTTCATCAAAGGATGCAGGAGCAGTAGTTAGAGAAAGTTGTCATAATCAGCAGTCATGTGATATTTATGCTGAAGATGGCATGTATCAAAATCCTTGTCCTGAAATTATGAAGTATCTTTTTGTTTCTTATACTTGCCAAGGGAAATCAAATCTTATGTCAAAGTTACAAGATGTAGAAAGAATGTACTTTCTTGGCCGTAGGGTGTCACCTTTGGATATTGTACCTAAAAGAAGAGGTAAGGTTTGGATATTATGTTGTTAGTGTGCAGCATCAGTCTCCTTACTTACTTCTTAATCATTAAGTACTTCACATTTTGAAATGGCTCAACGTAGCACCCTCTATAAATATGTCCTTGAAGTACGTTGTGGTTTTCTTAGTAGGAAAGTCTGCCTACGGCTGTAGTTTTGTTTTACAAAAGCCCAGATTTAAAACTCCCTTAGACGTAATTTTTTCTCTTTCGTGTGACCTAGGTTTTATCAAAGCTGAAGTAAACTCAGATTAAAGTTGTAGAATGTGAATTCTACAACAATCTTCGAATAATGGGTAACATGAGAAGACCTTTATTGACAAAATAGCAATAAAGCACACTGTTCTGCTAGAGGAGCAGAAAAACAGTGTGATTTTCTACAGAGTACAGGAATTCCCAATGCAATTTTCATGGTCAGAATGTTGTCTGAGAGAACAATAAAAATAAAAAGGCCCTTGTTTATGTGCTTTATTGACCATACTAAAGCATCTGAGAGAGTGAGGCATTAAGCACGTTTCAGAATGTAACATAACCGACATTTATCTTTGTATTGAAACAAGCTCTGAACACAAGCTCTGAGCCAATTTACAAATACTCAAAGAAGAATTGGGAAGCAATCTGTATTTTCTCTGGATTTATTCGCCATTTGTAGTGAAATGGTTATGGGAGAACTGGTGTAAGTGCATGAGGGAACAGACGTAAAGTAAAACCTTACTTACCATTTACAAAAGCTAAGTGAGACGAACATTTATACACAGGAGTATTAGGATTGTAGGTGTAATAAAAATGAACATTGGTTTCATCAAAGCACAATCATTGCCTTTTACGTCTGTAACGTACCGCAACGAGCGATTATTAATTTCAGTCCGAATCACAAATTGACTTTATTTAAACTAACACTTGCTTTGGATGCATTACTAATATTATCACACTTCAAATTAACATGGTTGTTATTGTCATTGCTAGAATCTTTAGATTCATATGTTTCTTCAGAGTCCCAATTCTGTTTGGATGATATCCCTTGATGTGTAAAAACTGCTTAAAAACTCGCCAGTCTGTTTCCCAGAGGTACTCCTGGCCCTAAGCCTGGAAAAATGAGGAAGGTTAGGCTTAGGAATGACAACCCCACCCCTTTAAAAGACAGCTCATCATATAAATCAATACCAGAGCCTAAGAACCCGAACGTGGTAACGGAGAGAAAGCATACCAGAAGACCAAATGGATGTTAGGTGACAGAAAAAACCCAGCCAGAAGTTGTGAGTCAGGGAATGAATGCCTTGAATTCAAAGTGAAGGACGCGGGTAGCATGGTAGAATATCAGGACGCTGTACCAGACATGGAGACTCGTCCATTTTGTGACGAGTACAGGCTAGACATGCTGCAAGTCAGGAAAGAAAGATAAACAACTGGAAATGGAAAGAGGGAACTAGCATCTGGCTACACGGTCTTGTACGCGGCAAAAAGCTGACACCTAGCATCTTGAAAGAGGTGCCACAATAATCAGCAGCAAGCTGGTGAAGGCCCTGTTGTAGTAAACTCTTACCCCCTGAACTTTGAAAAACGTAAACCATGGGTCTACGTTTTTCAAAGTTCAGATTCGACTTCAGTTACACCAAACTTTTACTCATAGTTTCTACACCTCAATAGTGGATGATAAAGAAGAAGATAAGGATGACTTCTACATTCTTCTACAACTTCGAGCAGCTACGGAGGAAGTTAAGATCTGTGGCATGCTGATGACCATCAGTACTCTAAACACAACGCTTTGAGGAGAAAACTAAGGACGAGAGAGCAACGTTTCAAAGCAAGAAAATGGAATTATGAAAGATGGTAGAGTGAAAAGGTGTGACGTTTGGAAGAAAAGGTCTTGACCATTAAGGGGGAAACTTTTCCAGTACAAAACCATTTAAAGAACTACATGGACATCAACGGACGAAGCAAATACGTACCAGATTGACCACATTATTGTGAACAAAAAGTGGACGACCTCTCTGAAAGATGTGAAGGTTTAAAGAGAAGTAGACGTAGACAGTGACTACAAGTTCGTTGAAGGAAATGTTATCCATGAGGCACATAAAGCCAGAAGAGATGCACAGGCACTCACACTGCTGGACTCAACAAGGCTCAGGGACGAGATTACAGGAAAAGGTCACTTTGGTACTAATTAGTCTGATGGACTGTTATGAGCATAACGAAGATGTTTTATTATGACCTCTTTTCCCGAGTGATCAACCAGAACATTGTTTCGAACATCTTTGTAGTCAAAAATAGAGTGAAAATAGGGTGCAATCTTTCACCCTTCCTGTTTGTCCTTACCAGAAACTGGATTATAAAGATAGTTGTTGGAACAGAGAAGAGGGGGTCTGCGTTAAAAGTTCACTGGCTGTCTTGAAGAGCTTGAGTTCGTTAATAATATGGTTCTGCTAGCTCATCGACAATAAAACATATAGAGGAAAACCAGCGTAATGACGGATGCAACAGGATTGACCAGAAAAAGAAATTCAAGCAAAAACAATTTTTGCGGCTGAACAAGAAGACAAACACAATAATAACTGTGAAAGGAGAAAAACTTGATGGAATAAAGTACTTTACTTACCTGGGTCCAAGATGACCAAGTATAAAGACAGTGAAGAGGAGATCAGGGAGCAAATTTCCAAAGCCAGCAAAACCTCTGCATCTCTGAAGAGTATCTCAAAATCACAGTCAGGATCTTCAAGAGTAATGTGTATAACACTTTTTTGTACTCTTTGAAGATGAAAAAGCTCATTACTCACTTAGAGGAAGCATTTAAAACAGATGCCTTGGGAGAATCCTGAATATCTTGTGTCCAAAAACCATCTCAAACGAGAAGCTGCACAAGAAGACCAATACTAAACGTATTACGTAAGAGGTTCGAATGAGACGGTTGGAGTGGATCAGGCATATTTTCAGGATCCCACCAACGTCCCTACTTTGATATTCTCTCTCCTCTGAGCCCCAAGAGAAATAGGCTAGTCGAAGGAAACCTAAAGAACCATCATGGAGAAGGAGTTCATGCAACAGGAGTGTACGTTGCGCTTCCTGATGATCATGTGGAGTAAACAAATAACAGTGGCGAGCTTTTGTAGCGGTTTTATACAGTGTGCGAAGAGGATTGAAGAAGTAAATCTTGCTTAATGTCAAAAGACTTAAACAATTACTTCATTAGGATTAAATATGAGAAACTCTGTCAGGCAACAAGCAACGAGGACAACCATGTTGACATACAACCTGCTCAAAAAATGCTTTTTTTGTTGAGACAGTAACATTTGGAATCGGTAATGGCGAATGTATGGAGCAATTAATAAAAGTAAATGCAAACAAATCCCCAGCCTTATTCGTTGGACAAAGTTCCAGAATAACAATCTCTAGTGTGTCAAAGAGGTGAACTGGGCTATACAAATACTGCAGATACTTGTTTGGATTATTTATCCTTACGGCTTTACCCATTGTTTAATACAATAGTAAACACAAAACCTGAAAAAGCTATGACAAAAACGCTCAGATGTTTTAGTAATGCTAACATGACCAGATATTGGTACGTAATGCATTGAAATAAAATTTGCTTTTTCTGTACATAAGGTATAACGAGTTGGAGAACTAAAGTAAACTCAACTGACACATTACAAGGATAAAGTTTACCATCCTCACTGTAGACGTCTTACACTAACAAGCCAAATGAGCTTTGGTTTTGGTACCACATTTCTGACGATTACTTTCAACGATTACTTTCAATCAGTTAGCCCTTTTAGGCAAGAAACTGCGTGCTGTTTTACACCTAACTCCTACATCTGTGGAGTGAAAACAAAAAGGCCAAGCACAAAGAGTCATTAAAAGTAACTGGTAGATTTGGCATCCCACTCTATGCTTATGGCAATAACATTAAAAAACTGTCAGTAATTGCAGTTGCAGTGTTAAAATCTGATTGTAGTACCTGACCGGACACTGGATGATGAGGTAGGGAATCTGCTTTACTATTTACTTTATCTCTGCAATGAAGTATTTTGTAATCAAAGTCAGCCAGTCTAAGTGATCAATGAACTGAACATGAATTAGTATACGCCTCAGTGAGAAGCCATTTCAAATTGTTGTGGCCAGTTTGACTTTTCAACATCTTTCCGATAAATGTGACTTGACCTATTCACAAAACCAAACAATACCAAATACACCAGGTTGTCTAGTTTCTTATTTGGCTTCACTTTCTGTCAAACTGCAACTGAGGTAAAAAATAACATTTTTACTATCCTTGTACTGGGTAATAACTGCCCTAAGGCTTTGTAAACTGCCATACGTCTAAAGAACAAATGACAAACCAAAATCAGGTTTTCAGCTATATATACATGAACGAGATTATAATTTAGCTGGCAAAAACTAGCTTCAGCATCAACAATCCATTCACAATTTAAATGTACATGTCCTTGCCGAGGGAACTTACAAATCTAGGACTCACAGAAATATCCCCTGCATCGACCCGCTATGAATTGGGCTGGAATGCAATGTCTGAGTGGTCAAATTTGTTGCAAAGGGAAAACAGTATATTGATGATGGCCGATTTGTAACAACATCATGACTGAAACGTGACAACTTAACGTTAAGGTGCCACCATAAGCTGTACGTAAAGGACAAGGCTCACAATTTTTAATCAATAAAACAGTAGGAGTGCCGTCAAGTGTACGGATAAAAATATCAAAGTCGATAAGAAAAGCTGAGGAGCACTGTCAAGTAACAAGGAAATATTCACTGCAGTTAATCAACAGCTTAACCTTCGGTAAATCTGACATTTATATTGCTTGGCAGTCTTGAGTCAAAAAGGAATTTGGTGAACTATGCCTTTCTATGAAGGTTTCTCAACAAGAAAATGTTCCATTTTAATCAAATTGAGGAGGACTACAAAGGAGCACCTGGTACATTAATTTCACAACTTCGTCCTGGATGGCACTGATCGTGGCTTCGAAGTTATTGGTTATGACTGGTATATTCAACCAACCTTGACTCCTTGTAGCCAGATTCAGTAGTCACAAAGCCAACAGAAAAACCCCTTGTAGATCAAAATCACAAATTCTCAAATGACATATTAACCCAGATTAAAACTGTGTCCTATGTTTCAAATTTGTAGAAGATACCTCGTATTTCTTCTCAATTGAAATTATTTATTTTGTAGGTGACTGAAGTGGTGTTTTGTATTGATGAAATACTGAAAACGTCTTTGTCCACCTTGGGGTGTATCCTTTCTCAAACTGTTTTTTTCCTCAGTAACCCTTGCTTTTTCCTTGCAGGGTAAGAATTCTCCCGCTGCCGTGTCCTGGCATGTCGTAGAAGGTAACTAATAGGACTGGGTCACCCTTGGGCAAGGTGTAGCACCCAATAGCCTCCCTGCTCGGGTTACAGACAATGGCCGAGATCACCGCTCAGTATGGGCACTGCATGAGTCAGAAGGCAATGGCAAACCACTATCCTAAAGGCCAGGACCTGACCTTTGCCAGAAACAATCATGGTAATAAAACGTTTAAGCAATAAAGATAACAGAGTGAATANTCAAATGACATATTAACCCAGATTAAAACTGTGTCCTATGTTTCAAATTTGTAGAAGATACCTCGTATTTCTTCTCAATTGAAATTATTTATTTTGTAGGTGACTGAAGTGGTGTTTTGTATTGATGAAATACTGAAAACGTCTTTGTCCACCTTGGGGTGTATCCTTTCTCAAACTGTTTTTTTCCTCAGTAACCCTTGCTTTTTCCTTGCAGGGTAAGAATTCTCCCGCTGCCGTGTCCTGGCATGTCGTAGAAGGTAACTAATAGGACTGGGTCACCCTTGGGCAAGGTGTAGCACCCAATAGCCTCCCTGCTCGGGTTACAGTGAAGCCATGGATGCAGGTGGTGGATGACTTTCTGGAGCATATAACATTGTAACTGTAATTAATGGTTCAGTAGTTAAGATGTCGGGAAGAAGATCCGTCTTGTAAGGACAATGGCTGAGATAACCGCTCAGTACGGGCACTGTATGGGACAGAAGGCAATGGCAAACCACTGTCCTAAAGGTCAGGGCCTGGCCTTTGCCAAGAATGTGTAATAAAACGTTTAACCGATAAAGATACCAGCGTGAATAGGGCCAAGACAACAGTCGGCCCTGTGCTCGGTAAGGTTATCCACGTGCAACAGGTGGCACCAGACCGTCGCCAGGCGACTTTCCGCAACAAAGAGGTTATTAGAATCGGAACATGGAATATTAGAACGTTATTACAACCTAGTAAACTTGAAAATGTTAAGCAAGAAAGGAAAAGGCTCGAAATCAACATCCTAGGAATATGTGAGACAAGATGGAAAAGAAATGGGGAATTCCAAAGCGGCAAGTTTAGCATGATCTATGCTGGCGGAGAAAAGCACAAAAGAGGAGTCGGTATACTGTTAGCTGAAGAAACGAGCAAATGTCTGAGACATTGGCAACTATCTTAAAGAATCATTCTAGTTAAAATGAAAGGAAATCCTTTTAACATTTCAATCATCATGGTATATGCTCCAACAGCTATCAGTACTGGCAAAGAGATACAAGATTTTTCTGATACACTTGACAAAGCGAAAAAACAATGTAAATCTCAAGAAATTATTATAACAATGGAAGGTCTAAATGCAAAAGTTGGAAAAGATGGAGAAGAAGAAGTGATAGGTAGATATGGCCTTGGTAAGAGGAATGAAAGAGGAGAGAAATGGGCTCAATGGTGTGTAGCAAATAACCAAGTAATTACAAACACTTGTTTTCGACAGCATCCAAGATGTCTGTGGACCTGGAGAAGCCAAAGCGGAGAACCAAAAACCAAATCGACTATATCATAATCAACAGCCGGTTTCGTAACGCAGTAAAACAATCGAAAGCTTATCCTGGAGCGGATTGTGACAGTGACCATGTTTTTATGGTCTGCATTTAAGCTGTGAAATTAAAGAATTTAATAAAGCTAAAGCCACTCCAAAACAACAACTTGCACTACCACAAAAAGACACTGATCTCAAAAATGAATATGCAGTGGAAGTAAAAAACAGATACGAATGTCTACCAGAAGAAACAACAAACAAGGCCGTAGTCTCAACATCGAAAAATTTTGTCCCCAAATGCGAAAGAAGAAAAAAAAGGATACTAATGAAATCTTAGAATTGATGAATAAAAGAAGACAAATTGCTGACAAACATAGTAAAGAATATAAAGAAATGAATAAAAAGATAAAAGACAAATACTAGAAAGATGGAAAGAGTACATTGAAGAACTGTTCCATGACAAAAGAAAATCCTGAAAATCCTGAAATCCGAAGTGAGAGCAGCTATCAACAAAATGAAAAAGAAAATAGCAGCTGGCCCAGACGAAATAGTAGTAGAAATGATATTAGCATTAGACAAATTTGGAATTGACATACTTACAGAAATAATTAATGAAATATATGACACTGGCGAAATTCCAGAAGAACTGAGCAAATCTATTTTTATTTCACTACCAAAAAAGGCAGGAGCAATTCACTTCGAATTACACCGAACAATTAGCCTGATGAGCCAAATCATAAACATTATTCTAAAGATTTTTATGTCTAGAGCAAGCAGCAAGATCAAGGCAGAAATTGGTGAAGAGCAAAGAGTTTTGTAGAGGATGCTGGCACATGGAACGCTATCTGGATGACACGAATGATTTCCTAAAGAGCCATGGAAATGCAAAAAGACTTGTAATTGTGCTCTATCGACTACACGAAAGCGTTTGACTAGGTGAAACATGAAGAGCTTCTAAAGCTACTGCAATCCATAGAAATAGATGACAAAGACTTAAGACTGCTATGCAACCTGTACTGGGAACAATCAGCATGTATGAGGCGTCAGGGATGTGTATTCTCATCTGAACTGTTTAATCTGTATAGTGAAATTATAATGAGATAATTATATGGCTTGCAAGGCATCACCATCGGTGGACACAATATTAACAACTTACGCTATGCAGACGAAACCGCTCTTGTCTCGGAGTCAGAAATAAAACTTCAAAAGTTACTTGATAAAGTAGTAGAAGCTAGCGAAACAAAAGGTCTAACAATCAATTGTAAGAAAACAGAGTGCCTTGTAGTTAGTGAAAAAGCAATTATTCCGAAATGCTCTCTAAAAATTGGCAACAGTACCATCAAACAAGTTGATAACGTCAAATACCTAGGAAGCGTGTTAACAGCAGATGGCAAAAGCGACAAAGAGATCAAAAGAAGGATAGGAATTGCTAAAACTACGTTCAAAAACCTTTAAAAAATCTTAGAAGACCGAAAATTGTCAATAACTAAAAAGATACGAATTTTAGAATGCTACGTTTTGTTAATCGTATTGTGTGGCAGTGAATGCTGGACAATTTCAGCCGCAATGGAGAAAAAGTTAGACGCAACAAAAATGTGGTTTTATAGAAAAATGTTTAAAATATCATAGACAAAGATGGTTACGAACGAGGAAGTCCTGCAGAGAATAGGGAGAGGAAAGAACGTTGATGAGGAAACTTCGACAGCGACAACTGGAATTCTTTGGCCACAATATGAGAAAAGAAAAATTGGAGAATCTCGCCATCACGGGAAAAATAGAAGGCAGCAGAAGTAGAGGGCGTCAGAGAACAATATTCTTAAATAGCGTAAGCAGTTGAAAGAAGAAGGAGGTGCCGGCGGGGAGGGCAGCCGAGATTACAGAAGTAGAACTGCTGAAAGCCACAAAAGACAGAAAACGTTGGAAAGCCATGGTCACCAACGCCATGAAATGACAGGGAACCAACACAGACAGAATCCTTACTTTATCATCAAACAGCTAGTTCAGCATTACCTTCTTTTTCTTTCTTTCATAATGATCGGGGTAAAGGCTCATCGACTACATTGTTTTCGTTACTCTTCTTGTTGATTCTATAGGTATCATCTTAATAGTCGAATATGTTACGTTATTATATTGATTGAACAGAAAATTAAGAACATTAATCTTGGCTTTAGTAGACAGAGCAGAAAAATGAACATTCNTGCCGGCGGGGAGGGCAGCCGAGATTACAGAAGTAGAACTGCTGAAAGCCACAAAAGACAGAAAACGTTGGAAAGCCATGGTCATCAACGCCATGAAATGACAGGGAACCAACACAGACAGAATCCTTACTTTATCATCAAACAGCTAGTTCAGCATTACCTTCTTTTTCTTTCTTTCATAATGATCGGGGTAAAGGCTCATCGACTACATTGTTTTCGTTACTCTTCTTGTTGATTCTACAGGTATCATCTTAATAGTCGAATATGTTACGTTATTATATTGATTGAACAGAAAATTAAGAACATTAATCTTGGCTTTGTATCGTTTTGTTCCATCTTCCGGCTGCACCAGCTTTTTCTTCATATTCTGTAGAGTACATATTAGCTAGTTCCTGCACATCCTCTTTATGAAGTTCTTTTCTCTTATCTACCCATATCTGCTTGGTATTCTTTCTTGGGAGATCTTTGTCAGTGCATTAACAACTGATTTCAATGTTTTATCTTTTAATTATACCAACTATTCGTCTTTGGAAAAATGTATCAATCAAAGCTGAGGTATTTTACACCAAGATTAAAGTTTGAGAATGCTTGTATATGTATGAGATTAGTCGTCCATATTTTGTCTATACAATTAACTGAAACCCTTCATTTTCTGAATCTTCTATATATTGCTTTACTTAACTCCTCTGCTAATGTCTTCATCTCAGATGGGAGACCCTGGCGACTCTACAGTTGTGTGTGTTGTTTTAAAGATGTGCCTATTCCATACTTCAGCTTTGTACCAATTATGTTCTCAGTTATGGATCCATCTATTCTTTCCCTTAGAGTATAATTAACAATACGATCCATTTCAGAAGGGGCTACATTCATTGCATTGTTTGATACAGAACCGCGGACACCCTTTTTTACAAACTGAGTCTCTATTGGCATACATGCAAGACATTTTTCTCATTTCATATTTCTCCTATTTTGTGATACAACATTTTGTTTGTCACTTGTATCAGTACCCCGTTAACAGTTGACACGATACATATTTCTTTCCATTTTTTATTAAACAAGAAATATTTATATTAAAAACAGGAGTTAAAAATATTTCATGGAACACTAACATTTAGGTTTCATTTTGAACAAACGAAGTCTCTCTGGTCCTATCTAGCAAGGAGATTTTAGACAAAGCAATTCGATTTCAAACATTTTAGGGTTCAGAAATTTCATTTAAAATGTCTTAATATTTTTAATAGAAATAGTTTACTTGTGAAAATTGATATTATATCTGAAAATTATATAAATGGTGTTACGTAAAGCGCTAGCTTTTCCTTCTTTTCAAATGTCTACCCTGTGTATAAAAGAGTTCCTCATAACTGGTACATGGTACATCTTCCATGACATTAGATTCAATATGCAGTCTGGAAACATCACTCGCTGACCAGAATGACACAGAATGAGTCATTGCGAACACTACATAAATGTAAAAGGTAACATTTTTGAAGGACAGCGACAGAAATTGGAAGGTGCACTTCAGGTTGGTACTCCTATGAGTATTTATTTAGGTACAGATGACTTGAGTAATGGAGGGTATGTTCTTGTGCTTACTCAATTTCAAGTGAACAAGGTTGCTAAGGCATAGAAAAGTGGGGAAAAAGTAACAATCAAAATGAAGAAGAAACAAGTGACACACAATATAAACGTTGAAAGCTATTGTTTTTTTGGTTTTTTTGCTATATTGGCCGGTCTCGCTACCAGAGGTTTAATTTTTTCAGCAAAATCAGTTCTTTCTGTATAAGGAGAGGGAACATTGTGAAGTCTAATACGTTCTGATGTACAAGCCATCACTGATTAGGATCTACAATTCCAAATAAAAAAATCTCATAAATATAAAAAATGGAATACAAAAGTGATAAGGAGGAATAACGTCCTTAAAAATTAAATGTAAAAGGTAGCAGTAATCGCTTTGGAAAGCAACAACAGCTTATCCTCAACGAAACCATCCGCATTTCGTACTGATGAGGGACAGGATTACAATGTTCCCGGGTTACAATATCGTCTTCAAAAAGTTACTGAGATTCAAATAATTTTTGAAAAATAGCGAAAAAAAAGTGCGAAACGTAATAAGAAATATTACAATGCAGAGTCAAAATTGTAAGTGATGTTGATTCTGCCTTTGCAGTAGCTAGCATGGATCTTGGTATAGCAGGTGTATGTCTCCTTTCAACAATCATTGCAGCATTAATTGTTTTTGCTATCAAGTAAAAGCTCTCGGAACACGGCTCTGAAGAATCGTTGTTGACCAGGTAAGCAATAGGTTGATGCAAAAGGCTAAACCACATGATAAGAATAAAATACTTGCAGAGGCAAACTTAATACGATCAGTGGTCTAGTTTCAAAGGGATTGATTGATAGTAAGCTCTTTTGTGAAGAGCACTTTTACACATTGAGGACAAAAAATGGAATAAAGTTAATTAACATTAGACCAAAAGGAGAGAGCAGCAGTGGTAGAATCTGAATTCAATATTAATAATTATTTCAAAAAACGAGTTATCACGAGGAAGATCGTTTTAGCTCAAAATAAAAAACTCGAAGCGAAAAAGAGAATTTCCATTTCTGCGGACAATTTGCAATGGGTTTACGTGTAGGCTTTGGTTTTTGGGGGTTTTATTTATTTATTTTTTGATTTTTTTAAAATCAAGAAACCCTGTGGCACAACGTACACATGCTCTTCTCGAAGGGATGGATAAGATCACAACTCAGCAAAACTTGGCCCAGGAACGCTGGATCGACAGATGAAATAACGTGACACACCAGCCACATCAATTCATACCCACCCCAATGTCAAAGCCTCAAGATCATGATTTTAAACGACGAAACTGAGTCCAACTCAATTGCCTCCGCTCGGGCTTTGGGCGTTACGCCTTCTTTATGCATAAGATCAGGCTTAGCAATAACTCACACTGTGTTTGTGGCGATGTATAAACTCCTCAACACTTTTTTGGATGCCCCGTGATAGGGATCACAGGAGACATCACAAGAGTTGATGAAGAATTTTGTAATGTCCTTGATATATAGTTTCTATGTCTTTATACGCAGAAGCGTAGCATTTTCCCTCTGATCTGGGTAAATGTTGAGAAAAATATGATAAGAAATATAACTCTTTGGAAAAATATGAGGTAAATTGTTTTTCACCATGATAAAAATATAATGGACATTCTAAGATTTCCCAAAGCTCCCATGAAAGATGAGAGTATTTAAGAATATGAAAATGATGAGTATGATCCATATCTTATGCACAAATCTAAATAATTCTACAAAGGTTAGAATTAATATTGAAACACAAAATCTTTTTACTCATCCAAGTGAGAGTTATTTGATCATTAAAGAGCGTTTGAAAAAGCTAATACAAACGCATACGCAAACACTGAAAATGTGGCGTTAACGAATATTGCAGTTTTTCACCTTTTTAGTAACATCAGGTATCAGCTTTCAGGTCAGAAAATCGAATCTCTATTTTTCCCAAGACAATCTTTGGCCCCTTGAAATAGCCAGATGATATTATTAAGACACAAGGGTGAATCAACTCTGACATAAAGACACAGTAGTTCCAGTAAGCACAAAAATAACACCGAAGTTAAGTTCAGACAATCTTGCCTAATCGAATCTACAAATCCAAAAGAAACGTTTGGCTTTAGAGTTCCTCTCAAGCACCTCTTTGGATTGGTGAAAACCACGACAAAATTGTTTATGGTTGAAACATACTCTTTCCCTTGTTAGAAAGTCTAATGATGACGCAAATTTTAGAGCCAATGTAGCAACAACTGACAAAATTGCTCGACAAAGTGCTCCCTTGTGATGCTAACAATTTTTACCCCTGCAAGACAATCTAATCAAACTCTTTCCTACCGGTAGCTTACAGGATGAGACAGTGCGGTACTATCAGTGTCTCCTAATCAACTATCTTTATATACTACTTACTTACTTCAGCCTGGAGGTTGTAAGTCAAGCCTCCCGGCTTTTAATTTATTCCTCCCCAGAAAATACAGACGATGCCACTGAAAGGTTCCAACAATTCAGTCATGTGTATGGTAATTTTGGACCATTCAGATAAAAGTTTTATTGCATGGATAAATTGGTATCTATTCCAAACATTACTTCTGCTGACTAAAAGGCATTGTTCCCACTCTTTGCCTTTGATATTAGCAAGCAGAACGAGAGATTAAGAACCTATGATACAGGCATTCAAATCAAGACACAGTTTTCTTATTACGGTGTCGGCAAGACCAGAGTCATTTGCAGTAGTTACCCTTGGTGAGATGCTCAATCCAATCTGAAAACAAGATAAGTGTTGCAAACTAAAAACTGGATTACATGAACATGGCTTAAAATAAATGAAAACTATATGGAAACACCAAAGTTCCTGAATTAAAAAAAATTTTGTCCAAATAAAATCAAAGGTAATTTACATTATGGCAACAAACAAGTGATTGAACTTTTAAGGAAAAAAAGACTTTCACTAAATAAACCACTGAAACCCCTAAAGGCTACAAAAAAAATTAAGAAACCATCATAAAAAGCCAAATTTTGAGCAAATGTTGACACTGGAAACGAGATGACATTTCCATCAATCTACAAAGCTGGGCAGTTTTTCAACCACGCTTCTTGAATATTAGTGTTAAAAAATGGTAGAGTGTGGAACAACAAGTATAAAATAAGCTTTTAGGAATAAAATTGGATAAGACTTTTGTCGGTCAGTCTTATGAAACAGATCACAGAATATAAACCAATATTAGCTTGGAAGTGGTAAAAAATTGAATTACATGGAAATGACTTTAAAAAAATGGAATTGGATACAGTAATACAACTAAACTCTATGACAAAAGGAAGTGGGTTCAAAATGATATTCATAACCTAAAATATATGATTTAATCAATATGTTGCGTAGAAAGCACCAACAACTTCAGCAGCATGAATACCTCTACCATCTCACATACCTGTATTAACACCAATACGTCTACCAACACCAAAATTTCCAGCAATACCAATACCTCTACCAACACCAAGACCTTAACTAACACCAAAATCTCTTCCAGCACCATTATATCACATTGCCATTCCATAATTTCAGTAGGTATGATAGCCATTCATTTATCAACAATCTTGGGGTGAATGAAGGTAACATTAACTGTATTCCAAACAATGAGGAAAAATTCATCAGCTTTACTAAAGAGGTTAAACTTGGTACCCATGAGGATAAGAAGGGTGAAATTAAACCTTTTAAGCATAAAGTTAGATGCATTGACAGGTTCAAGTTTATGGCATCTAACTTGGATAAATTTGTAAGTACCCTATAAAAAAATTGTTTTCTAAACAAAGCAACATCTATGAAAATATGCATCTTGACCTACTGTTAATGAAGAGAGTTTCCAAACCCTACGACTATATTGATTCATTCACAAGACAAGAGGAAATCCAACTACCCTCGAAAGATGCTCTCTACCGAAGACATAGCCGTGAAGGTATAAGAAATGAAGATTACGAATATGCAAAAAAATTGTGGAAAAAGTTTAGGATGAAGACACTTGGAGACTACTATCACTTGAATGACGTTTTTATGAAACTTTAAGAGATGTTTGCAGTAGGAACTAAAAATTAGACCTTGCATGGTATTATACAGCCCCTATTGATGAGTGAAAGCATATAGACATAATGGAAGAGTAGTTCTTGCATACTCGAGGTAACCCGTTATCAACAATAAGATCCTCTGAATTAGGTATGCTACATGGAATGTTAACAGCCTGACAGCAAAGTAAATAGAGACTGTGGATGTAATGAAGAGAAGAATAATGGTCAGGTGGCCAGGGTTTTAATGAAAGAAATGAGGATGATAACATACTTTTGGAGATAGCTCAGGGAATATATATGACTATTATGAACACAAGTTTCACCGAAATGGACCGAAAATATATTTAGGATTGCATATTAATATTTGGGAAGGCATTTTTCAAGCACCATCGTTTGCTGGTGATGGATTTGCCTAAAAAAAAGAGTCATGAGAAAACTGGTAAAGGTTGATCCAGTTAATTTATGATGGGGCTAGAATAACAGTGAGGAAGTAAAAGGAAATACAGCCAGATTCGAAGTGCTTGTCGGAGTACATTAAGTATCTTGTCTCAGTCTATTGCTGTTTATTATTGTTATGGATGGTGAGAGCAAAGCTATCAGAAGACAGATACCATTGGATATGTTCTATGCAGACAACTTTATCCTAGCAGACGATTCAATCAGTAGTCTTCAAACAGGATTCACTAATTGAAAAGCAGCCTTGAAAAACGGAGGACTCAAAGTGAATTCCAGTAAAACAGGGACAATGTTCTATGCCAAGAAAGATGAAAATCTAATTATTACTGATAGAGAAGAAAAGTTATTAAAGCAAGTGGAGATTTAGATGGTTGGAATTAGTGATCAGGGAGGGGCGGGAGGGTGTAAAGAAGATGTGAAATCCAGAGTAAAAGCAGGATTTACAAGTGGTATGACTTATCTGGTGATCTGAGTGATTGACACATGCCTGCCAGTGTAAAAGAAAGATATACAAAACTATGGTAAAACTGACCTTGGTATACTGAGCAAAGTCATGGACACTTAAAAGAAAGGAGGAGGTATTGCTTGAAAGAGAATGCGAAGATGAGTTCTTGGAGTTAGTTTAAAAGACAAGAAACCAAATATGGAAAAACGTCAGAGGACTGGAATTGTCTGTATCACAGAGAATAAAAGATACGAGAGGCAAAATTGAGGCGAAAGGGTCTTTTTTAAAAAGTACAGAATATACTAAGCATATCATCGAGGCATATGTGTTTAGACAGTTTAGTCGAATTAAACAAATGAAAAGATGGAAAGATGCACTGAAACAAGCTTTGAAGACTTTCGACTCACAACAACAGATATGTGGGATCGAAAGAAGCAGAGAAAGGAAACCCGGTGTGGTTTATCTCTCTGTGACGAGTGATCAACAGCCTAAAAGTCAAGAAAAAGAGGATTTGGATTACTTATAGGTTTTTGCTTTTAAGATTTTGACAAATATGTGAATAGGAAATTGGTTTTGGAAAACGGCAACAAAGCCGACTATGCCTTACACGCTTTGCAATGATATTTTTTCTTAAACCAGTACAATCAACACATTACCACCTTGATTTGTCATGCTTACACACGTCTGACCTATTACACTCATTATTGTGGTTCTTAATTCTTTCATGAACGCAGAATCCTATTGTCTTCAGCTCTTTATCACAACAATCAATATATTGAGTATGCTTTCCATACTTGCATGCATTCTTGTTCCTATGTTTATTTCTCTAACCTCTGCTAAAAAAACAAGTTGTCAAAAGCATTTGCCCCTTTTTAGAGTTGTCTGTATTATTTATTTTGTTACATCACCTGCATCTTAGGTTCTCTCTCATTTTTTAATCATGAACCAGAACTATTTAACCCAAAGTCTATAATTTTGCTATTTGAGCCTATCTTTTCATTCTATTCCCTAGATTAAAGTTCTTTTTCTCAAGATGGTAATAATTTTTCTTTTAACTGGAAATCTTTCCATCGACCTCCAAGATCCTCAGGGATTCCAAAATCTATATAAGGAGTAGGTTGTCACAATCATTTTGGTAGTCTATATTGGTAATATACGCAAAGTTGATAATCCAAGGTCCTTATGGCCTACCAATTCATAAGATCAGCGACAGTGTAGGGCACGAAGCTGTATGGAGAGACTAAGTAGCATCCCATCAATGTAAAACAGATAANGTCAGAGGACTGGAATTGTCTGTATCACAGAGAATAAAAGATACGAGAGGCAAAATTGAGGCGAAAGGGTCTTTTTTAAAAAGTACAGAATATACTAAGCATATCATCGAGGCATATGTGTTTAGACAGTTTAGTCGAATTAAACAAATGAAAAGATGGAAAGATGCACTGAAACAAGCTTTGAAGACTTTCGACTCACAACAACAGATATGTGGGATCGAAAGAAGCAGAGAAAGGAAACCCGGTGTGGTTTATCTCTCTGTGAAGAGCGATCAACAGCCTAAAAGTCAAGAAAAAGAAGATTTGGATTACTTATAGGTTTTTGCTTTTAAGATTTTGACAAATATGTGAATAGGAAATTGGTTTTGGAAAACGGCAACAAACCCGACTATGCCTTACACGCTTTGCAATGATATTTTTTCTTAAACCAGTACAATCAACACATTACCACCTTGATTTGTCATGCTTACACACGTCTGACCTATTACACTCATTATTGTGGTTCTTAATTCTTTCATGAACGCAGAATCCTATTGTCTTCAGCTCTTTATCACAACAATCAATATATTGAGTATGCTTTCCATACTTGCATGCATTCTTGTTCCTATGTTTATTTCTCTAACCTCTGCTAAAAAAACAAGTTGTCAAAAGCATTTGCCCCTTTTTAGAGTTGTCTGTATTATTTATTTTGTTACATCACCTGCATCTTAGGTTCTCTCTCATTTTTTAATCATGAACCAGAACTATTTAACCCAAAGTCTATAATTTTTCTATTTGAGCCATCGTTCTTCTGAAACATGTTTGAACCCATCTTTTTATTCTATTCCCTAGATTAAAGTTCTTTTTCTCAAGATCGTAATAATTTTTCTTTTAACTGGAAATCTTTCCATCGACCTCCAAGATCCTCAGGGATTCCAAAATCTGTATAAGGAGTAGGTTGTCACAATCATTTTGATAGTCTATATTGGTAATATACGCAAAGTTGATAATCCAAGGTCCTTATGGCCTACCAATTCATAAGATCAGCGACAGTGTAGGGCACGAAGCTGTATGGAGAGACTAAGTAGCATCCCATCAATGTAAAACAGATAAGAATTGGCTTCTTTTGACTTCTTGAAGCATTCGGTTGCTCATCTGACATGCATTTCTCCGTCCTCAGAAGGTTATACTTCAGCCATCCAGTGACCGGACAACAATTTCAAAATGGATGGGAGGCATGTTAAAGGCCCATAATTAATTATACTCTCCTTCCTTGATATCCCTCTGTGTTTTAACCACCCTTCTGATTACCATTCATCCTGTCATCCATATTGATGTTCCATTTTCTATAAACTTGGTAACTGTTCACGAAATCATAAATAAAAATTTGAAAATTGTCAATAAAAACCCCCTTTCGTTTCCTAAATAGTTTTCAGTACTTTATCCCCTGCCTTAATTCGTTATTTCTTTACCAAGTGGTAGATATTTCAATATACCCAAGGTTGTTATGATTACCTTGTGTTCTAAAGTGGTGAAAATGCCAATGGAGTTTATTGCTTTTCACAGTACAACAGAATACCAATGATTCCAACCTTGATCATTTTAACAAATCAGTTGTTAAAATGTATATTTAGGCACTGTAAATATTTTCAAAAAAAAGCTACCAAAGATATCCTTATTTGGACCCTGTATAATTGAAATATATTCCCTGGAATCTTTCAAATTCTTTTCTCTACACTTCGAAATTGTATCAGGATTCAAAGAAAGTTAGATGAATAATATCTTTCTACTTTTTTGGTTGAAAATACAAATTATAATCATGTATACATTACTTTGATTTCAAATTTGTAAAATGACGTACAGTGACTAGTAATAGTGGGTACTAAGTAAGAAACTCGATATTAATTTATATCTTATCAAGTACATTTATTTCATCTATTATTGCAGGGGATGAGCCAATTCAGACGACGACGGTATGTGATGGCGGGGTAGGAAGTATAACTTGCCCAAACTTAAGACTGATTCACATCAAAGCTGGATTTTATGGCAGAAGAGCAGGGCGAGACTGCAAAGGAAAATTAGTTAAGAATGGGGAAATCCCAACCTGCATTGCTCCCAACACTATGAAGACAATCAAAGACACATGTAATAAACAACAATCCTGTGATCTCTACGCTGATTCTAATCTTTATGGGCAAGCCCCATGTCTTGGGTCAACAAGATATCTTTATGTGGCATACAGCTGTGAAGGTCACTCAGATTTAGAAAAGGAGCTCAACGCAGTAGGCAAAAACAAACAAGGATATGGTAATAAAGTTATTCGTAATTTTCTAGGATTAAGCCCACAGTATAATAGATATTTTCTTGGTTGACCAACAGTACAATTTAATCTCTTTACTTTTAATTTATTTCGTGTAAAGAATTTTGATCCACTGAGTTCAGTTGGCTTTGAAGAGAAAAGTAAGAAGATCGAAAACAGCAAGAGAGATTTTGGAAGTATTCAGCTTCAGGTTGGCAATACGTAGGTATGGAGGTAAAAATCTACTGTGCTGACTTTTCATTTTAGTAACATGCTTTTTTTCAGACATCTTTTTTTTGATAACTGAAGAGATACAGTAATTTACTTCATTTTCACTACTTTTGTGACGATGTTTTCTTTTTAACTAAGTGAAAAAATTTCATATGTTCCATAGTTTATTTAATTTTTATATAAGCTGTTTACTAATAAAAACTTTAATTAGATTTCGAAATCAACATACCAATAGGATTGTTATATTTGTCACCTCCAGTATGTATTAGAAAATCCTTTGTTACGTTATGTCAGACACCCTCTGAATCACAAAACACTATTATTCAATATTCTAAAAGAAAATTAATTAGAGTTCCCTATAATTCATAATGATGACAAAATAGAAAAGTAAAAAGTATAATTGTTTCCCTATAAATAAAGTAACATCAAAAATTGGTCATTTTATTGAATTTTTTCACCAAAAAACATTTTATGAACCCATGGTTGCATATCTGTTCAAGTTAAATTTTTTTAAAATTTCAATTAATTAGGACATGTTTAAAATCTAAAGTCAAGGGCCTTTTCGACCCAAATGAAACTAATAATTTTTTTCAAGCTACAATGTTTCAGCTCCACTCCATTCTCTTCTAAAAAAGTCAAATAAACAATTTTGCAATAAGCAATCAAGGCTCAAATTTATCAAAATAATAACAATTAAGCATGCCATAATACAATAAACGAAAGTAAAAATACGTAAAAGTAATATCCGGCAAAAGTAATATCATTGAAATAAGTTTCATTTTTTGCATCATTTTTTGTTGGTACTATATTTAACACCACTAGTTAAATGGTTTATTGTAACATTATCTGTTGGTGCTTACGTCCGTTCAAGAATGTACTACACTTGGAGAGTATAAGATTGAAATTTTCTAAAACACTTAAGTGCCTTGTCCACAAGTTTACCTGGGGCTTTTGAGTGCGAAAGAGTGACTATTCTGTATTACAAAAGACTGTTTATTACGTTGTGACGAAAATTACCACAGTTCAATTAGTGAAAAAATAAAAATTCTGAGAGGAAGATAAATATGAGCATTTCGGGATGATTACCTGGTGCTTATTTTTGGGCCAAAGTTGAATTGCCATTGTTGGTACCTCTGGTGCTTCTTATAGATTCTTTAAGATAAAGAGTAAATTTTGTGTGTGTGTGTTAAAGATATTGACCAATGTTACGGGAATGTCGAGAAGATAAACTAATGAAATGGAATACTTATCAACTGCAGATAAAAGAGAGGAATGTACGCTTTATTTATGCAACTGAAACTAAGGCTTTCAATACTTTCTAAAACCAAATAAGGTTTTATAAAGTGTTAAAAAGTCTTTTTCATTAATTGTGGACAGAAAATTTCCACTTTATAAGTGTCTTTGTCTTCCTTTCGGCGGAATACAAAAAGTAATTTCCAAAACAGGGTTTTGTAAATAAAAATAAAGATTGAAACTTTATTTTTCATTTTGTTCTTGGCCTGGATATAAAATTGGTAAAAATTTGGGATAGAAATTTTAATTCCAGTAAAATTCCATGTACTTTGACCATAATAGCACATTCCCTGGTCTGCGGGAACCTAGATTAACAAATAATAGGGGCAAGCAGGAGCTAAAGAAAGAGAAGTCAACATAGGTGGGTGGGGATTACCCAAACTTTCGAAGAAGATCAATCGTTTTAAAGCAAAACCAAGGACCTCTTTTGTTTGGGGAAAGTATGGGATAAGTTAAGAGGTTGTTTTAGAAATTAAAAAAACTAAGAATTTTAAAAATTTTTACGGGAGGTTATTAGATATAAAACCTGTTGCATCATTGTTGATGTTGAAGAGATAATAATGAAATACTAGGAATTAGTATTTTAACTAGTGTTTAAACATTTATAATATTATTCTACTATTTACATAATAAATATATGTTAATACTATGGTGTAAGAGTTACAAGACACAGTACTAATACCTGAAATCAAAAGTATGATCAGTTAAACACATACGTACGAGGATTAAGCATAATACGTTTCAAAAAAAATTCAACCCAAAAAAGTCTTCCTAATTTTGCAATAAAAAGACTTTGTCAAAACTGTATTTCATCGGTTAAGGGTCTGCCCCTGATTAAGTGCTTATTCCCATACTCTCTCCTTATTTTTACTTTTTTTAACAAAAATGTTAATCGCTATTTGTCTATACTGTATTTGCCAATAACCTATCCCTTCTATTAGTTATCTGCCTTTTCGTTTATTACGAATAATTATGCTACTCGTTTCCTTTCTGGCTATTTTTTACCATAAGCATAGAACTACACACCATATACGACTCAAAATCTTCAATTGCCTAAAATTTCGAATAAGCATCTTTCTACTTTAACCGTTCCCCCATTTAGTCTTTATCTCGGTAAAAAAGGTACTAGGGGTGACATATCAAAGAAATAAGGAACGGTTTGCCAAAATACTTTACTTTAAGCAGTGAAAGAAATTGATAAAGTACGAGAGACCAAGGTCAAAGGTGACAGGTGGAAAATGAAGATATATACTAAGAGTACAGTCACAGAAGAAACGATGTACAGGTACTATGTGAAGGTAAATTCAAATTCTCAATCTAGTAAGACGTGAATGTTGTAAATCGAAGGAGGAAGAGAAGCAAGAAAATGAGAGCAGGAGCACATCATTGGTCCTACTTACTAAGCAAAGGAAGAGAAAAGTACATAGTAGATAAGAATGGCATTAGCTTTATATAGATAGATAGATAGATAGATAGATAAATAAATGGATAGATAGATAGATAGATAGATAGATGGATAGATAGATAGAGAGAAAGATAGATAGATAGATGGATGGATGGATAGATAGATAGATAGATAGATGGGTAGATAGATAGATAGATAGATAGATAGAAAGATAGATAGATAGATAGATAGATAGATAGATAGATAGATAGATAGATAGATAGAAAGATAGATAGATGGATGGATGGATAGATAGATAGATGGATAGATAGAAAAATAGATAGATAGATAGATAGATAGATAGATGGATAGCCAAATAGATTGAAAGATAGACATTATGAGAGAAAGCGATGATATTTTTATGTATGTATAATTATATCTACTTAAATAATAGATAGATAGATTGATAGATGGATCAATGATTACATAGATTGCATGATAGCTACATAGATAAATGGCTGAATGGAGAGTTCGATCGATTGGTCGATCCATTGATCGTCAGATATGTACTGTTGTTTACCAAATTTATTGCAAA
>RDPX01000070.1:639386-651246 GCA_003991215.1 Morbakka virulenta | reverse complement strand
AGATGGATAGATAGATAGAAAGATGGATAGATGGATAGATAGAAAGATGGATGGATGGATGGATAAGCAGGTATGGATAGAAAATGGATAGATAGGTGGATATGAAATTTGTAAAATCAGATTCCTTTACGTTTCAGAAAAAAAGAGCATGTTTAAGTTTTGTAAGCCATTTTTTTAAAATCTGCAATGTCAGGGTTGTTTTATAGTTTTTTCTCTAAAGATTGTTTCACGATTGCTGGTTTACTGCTATTAAAAAAACTATTAGTATTGAATAGGAATAACTCTGTCTCAACAAGCAGTTTATTTATGCTACTAGAATATTTTAAATTTCAAAGTTTCTACTCCTTGCTTTTTTTAACTTTTTGTCATTTTTTGTTGTGCCACAATTTTATACTTCAATGTATTTTTAACCCCTTGTATACATGTTTTTCTAATTGTGGTAGATTTTCTTTACAACAAATTGTTTATTTTTTCAGTCAGTATATCTTACTTCTTTCGATACACACAGATATGGTGAACGACAAAAAAATCAACAAAACTTAGTATATATATATATATATATATATATATATATGTATATACATGCATAGAAACGAAAAAAATTATGACATAGCAATCATTTCAATTTCGTGTCTCCACTTACCAAGCCCCATACAAAACAAATATAAATATCTCTAAGTATATTATGTGTATACATATATGTAAAATTCAATCTGTAGACATGTATTTTGTTGTCCCATAGTTCATTAGTGGAGTATGGAACCTCTGTATGTTAGCATTCCGCTAGACCGCCATCAATTGCTACTACGACAATAATTCAGAGCATTGTTAGGTATGCGTACTCTCAAAATCATAAGATTTCGTATTGGGTCATAATCGGAATGTGTATGCATCTATATACAAACGCTTCTACTGGTACCTGGGAGTGCTAAAAATTTATAAAAGTAAGCTGAACTAGAAGTAAAATTAAAAAGATAACTACATTATTTGTGCAACTAAAATTTTAACTTACTCCGTTAGTTTCAGTTATTACACTAATGAACTATAAGGGCCATAAATAGTCTTTTAAAAATGTTGGAATGCCCGACTTGTGTGGCATAAAAGTATTCGGTATCTAGTATGTGCCTGATGATCGTAAAATACGTGAAACTTTTAAAGTTTACTCTCATAAATATATATATATATATATATATATGAATGTATATATATAGGTATATATGTATCCATATATGTATGTATATATATATATATGTATGTGTATATATATGTATATGTAAGTATATATGTATGTATATATATTTAAAGATAGAAGGTTTTTGAGGGGCCAAATCATCTTTGTAAGCAGATGCCCCAAATAAGGTATAAAGCCACTTATGTAATAAGAGGCTATAAATAAAAAATTCAAGACGAATGGAATAAATTTATTTAAAATAGAATTAAAAGACTTGAAAGAGTAGGGGTAAGTCATAAGATGGAGAAAAACAATTAGAAAGCAGATAGCTTAAGTCAAATAGTACGAAGAAGAAATATTTGTTTGTGGAAGGACTTACAGGTATTACTATGACAGCATTTCTTTGAAGATGTTGTGAGTAAGGGAATGAGGCGAGATAACATGAAGTAGTCTTGAACAAAATAAGGAAGACTATTAGAGCATTTTCCAAGATTTCATCTGTAGAAAGGATTTAGACTTATGAGGTTACGTTGAAGTGATTTGGATTGGAAAAACAGAAAAACTGCAGCAAACCATGTTTGCCATCTCGTGAGATACAAAACCTGTAGTAGCTACCAGCAAAGAGGAGGTAAAAGGTAAAAAATTATACTTGGATTGAATTGTAAACTGAATAAGAGTTTAATGACCAACAGAGATACTGACTGCTATCTGTGAAAGATGAGACTATTTCCTCCATCCCTAGTAACTTCGTTTTTAATATTTATATACACATTTCTTTTTATTTCTGGCTCTACATCCACTGATATTTATATTTATATTTTCCTCACTTCAAAATTTTTAATGTTTTGAAAATATAAAATTGGATTTTACACTTCCAATAAAAAACCCAAATGTACTGGTATTTGTACTGTGTTGGACTTAAAAATTAAAACGTAAAAATTATTAACTGTACATTCCTTACAGACTGACGGAGATATTTCTTTTCTTGTAATCAATACTAAATATCAAAGAACTGACTTTATTATGAAGAAAATCTACATAAACCATTAAAAATTAATACAATTTTACGTTAGAAGTAAACCGTAAATAATGTAAAATACCTTCATAAAGATAGTCAATTATTTTTAATTTTTACATACCTGGAATCAAAGCCATGCTTGACAGACATTCTTCAAATATCGACAAAGTACTGTTATATGCCCTTCATTATATCCAAACTCTCTATCCTTTAACTGATTTCAAAAAAACTCAATGTACTTATGTGAATACTGATTGACATATATTTACTTACCGTGTAACTACTGATCTTTGAATTAACAGAAAAGAAAAATTAGAAAAACCGACAGCATTTCAATGAACTTTCTCTTTCCGACATTCTTTATTTTTCTCTTGCATTATCTTACAATACTAACAAATAGATTATGCTTATCCTATCTTTTCCTTAAACGTTAATTACTTTTTATCGTTAACCTTGTACTCTGCTTTAGGAAACATACCAGACAGGTGATATTCTGTATTTCTTTTATGTTCCATCGGTCAATTTTTCTTGTGAGGATAACCCTTTGAATACTTCATCCTTGCCATGTGCCTTTTTCCCAATACATTTCTACTAGTGCTTCCTTAGATCACGTCTTATTCGATCATCCTGGTTGCCACTAGTATTTTAGTTTGAAATAAAATTCTCTCTATGTTTTGAAGTCACTTTAAAGTATCACGACATTTAAAATGGTGGCTTTTTCTATATTCCTGCTATTCTTTGCAAAAAACAGCCTGTGATAACCCATTAATGTTCTTTCAAAACACAGTCTCAATAATGAAAGAATAAACATGAGCCCGAACAATCTCATATCAAGATTTGCTATGACAAATCAAATGAAAAGGAGATGCTCCACAAATCTACTTAGTACTAACACCATCACATAGAACAAGCAAAAAAAAAACGGTTTGGTAAAAACTGTAAAAACATCATGATGATGTTAGTATGGTTTCTTCTCGAGAACCTGTTGTAGCTAACCTGATAATGACCCAACGTAAGGAAACAGTATTATGGTCGATATGTTGATGTCATCCTATTGGTAGTTATCCAGATATCCTTCTACTTCACCAAGAGCTTAATAATTTTGACGATAATCTTAATTTTACAGTTGACGATTTTCAAAGAAAACTGCCACACTTCCTTGATATTGCTTTAAATTTTGATGGTTTATCTCTCTACAGCAAGCCAACAAACATCGGCTTATAAAATAATCGAAAAAACTTTGTCCCTTGTCAATACCTTATTTCATGTTTACGAAAATTGGTCAAAAGCTAATAAAGCTGAAAGCTGAATTTAAACGCATCAAATCGAACGGCATTTCGTCATCCTTAACAAAAAAATTGTATAAAAAAATTCTTAAGATCTCGTACCAAAAAAACCTGACCAGAATGATGTTTTCATCCTTCAGTTTGTCATTTGTGTTCGTTTACTTTTGATCGGAGATAAAAGCATGGAGTTATTTCGTTTGTGTGTTAAGAAGATCAAATGGAATCTCAAACAAAATAGCAGCATTGCGTTTAAACTTCTCTGTGATACAAAAAAAGTTGTTTATGAGATTAATTGCCTTGGTTGTGGCGTAAATTACATTGGAGAAATTGAAAGAAATTTTTCTGAAAGCAGTAAAGAACATGGTTTCAATAAGAACAGTTCAATTTGTCAACACATAAATAAATATAAAAAATCCTTAGTCATATTAATGGTTTAGCGTCCGTTAGAATACCATTAATCGCTGATAATATATATGCCCAAAAACTTAACACGGTCATACAAATTACCCGGGTCCTTGACATATCTAGTAACTTGTCTATCTTATTTTTCAAAGAATCATTATACATTAGGCTTGATGATCCCGTTTTAAATAGTGGTGTAAAGACTTCAAAAGAATTGTCTTTCTGAATGTTGATTGCTTTCTCAACTGCACCCTTATAGATCTAGGTAGAAAAACATTTGGCGTTAGTGTGTATTTTTACTCCGGGGATGCATATATTTATATGCGAATGAAAAGTACATTTTTGCAACATCTCTTTGCCATTTGATTTGTCGTTGTAAATCTTGGCACGCGTTTGTTCGGACTCCCGTTTATTCTTTTATAATTCAGAAGCAATTCTGAATGATGCAATTTCTGACATTATTTTTTAAGGAATATGTAGTAAGCTTACAAATATTTGAATGCGACACTGAAAAGATGGTGATCACTAAGTATCGTGCTTTTTTGTTAACAATTATACAGTAGTTTGACCTGGAAAACAGTAAAAGAAGTTTTCGATACTCAACTCGTTACCTGAGAAGGATAGAGTGTGAGATGTGTTAATTTGAGAACATTGGGTACTTGTTATTACGTGAAAAAAAGAACAACGACATACAGCTCGCAGATGTCCTAATTTTAGTAATAACAGTTTTGGCTGCAAAAAACAGTATAATACTGCTCTCTCTACAATCGTATAAGGAGCCATGATAACGAACAGAAATTGACATCTGGGGACTGCACACGTCCACCAAAAAAGTAAAAACGAGTTTTCTTCATTTTGCAGACATTAACACGATAACCAAGACTCAGATCCCTGCTAAATTACAAGATTTTCGAAGAGACTTGTCAACTGACGAGCAGATGCTACTCTATAATGGTCATCAAGGCTTTAAGATGTATGTGCAAGAGAAGCTGACTAAATTTAGAAATAAATTGTAGGTCATTGTATCTCAAGATGGCTAACCATTTCCAAAGGCAAAGATAAGCCTTCAGATGGGCTACTTTGGAATGTGTGATCACAAAATTGACTTCAGAGTTTGAAACTGTGTCAAACGGTTCTTTTGGTGTGACATCGTTTTCAATTGGACTGGACTAATACGAAACGTACGACAAAGCGGCTGGAGTTTATTGGAACTGTGCATAGAAGCTGTAAAGAAAACTCTTCGCTTGAGGATACTAAAGACTTTGAAATGGGACCTTAGTGCTTCAGGAAGAGCTTTACAGATTGTGAATTCATGTATCATAAATGTATAACGCAGACTGAAGAGCTTTGACGCAAAAACTCTCTGGGAAATTGTGACTTATGATTAAACAACCGAAAATGGATGTTGTGACCTATTAGAAAAATGAGAGTTGACCTATTAGACAGCTTAAACAGCAACTATCACCAAAGGATGAAAGGCAAAAAGTGGTACTTGTCCAAAATTGTGCACTAGGTTACCAAAGATTACTAAGAGAAGTTAAATATGAGCTGTAGTTCATACTATACGTACGTACGATTTCTTATCCTCAGAGAAATTCCCTTGACTGCCCTGTTTGATTAAGTGGCTACCACATGCTTAAACTCAAATATCCAAAACTACTCACGCAATTCTGCTTGTTTATTTATTAGCAAATGCTAATTGATAAGCCATAGACAATCTTAAGTTTCCCTTTGCTGCAATAGCTCAGACGTTTCTTCAATATTTAAGACAGAACATCAAATGTTAACTTGAAACGAATTGTAGACGACTTGCAATAGTATTAATTACTACAACGTTTGGATAACCAGAAATGTAGTGGAATCCTTATCAGCTAACATGCGGTAATTATAGAGTAATGTATATATAGTCAATACAAATATAACATATCGTTGAGACCAGTACGATGTTTGAGAGCAATAAAACGACTAGGAATAGAAAGGTCTTATAAATAAAGGACAAGTTAGAGATTTCTTAACCTGTCAGAAAAGAGACGCCTTACGCTGAAATAACAAAGAAATGTGGAATCAGAAAATTGACCATCTCCGGAGTTAGGAAGAAAGAGAAAGAAATGAAAGATATTGCTTCAAAAAGTAAACCCAAATTGCCATTTCAAAATGCCGTGAAAGTGTCTAAAACATTGCAAAAATGGAAGTAAAGAAGAATTCAATTAAACTCTTACATACGGCACAGGTTATGTCGAGAAAAAAACATTCCAGTAACAGTTCCTATATTGAAAGGAAAAGGCTAAAAACCTCGCTGCTGCAAAAAGATGGACCAGTCTAATCTTCCTATAGTCTATCAACACCAGCGGAATGATTGGGTAGATAAATATTTTTGGTGAGAGATTTCATGACTATTTTGTCCCCTGTGTTAAATTAGGCTTAGTGAGAGTGGGACTTGAACCAAAGCCAAGCTAAGACCTCCTTGCATAATTGTTCTGCCTACCCAGAGGCCGATGATTTGAATAAAGGTGATAGAAGGATGGAAATGCATTTTTCCCCTTTACTTTCCTTGTTCAGCCAATGGATCAGGGCAAAGTTGTTTCGCGATCTGGTTGCCAAGGACAGGAATACAATGATTTGATTTCCTAAATCTATCAACATATTTAATCTAGTAAGCTGAGTTCCAAATGCTTGGGATCAAATCAGTCAGACCATTTGTAAGTCATTACAGAACCTAAACCCTATAAAAAAGCCGACTGTGCGTGAGAGAGCTGTAACCGAGGCTACTTCCAACAATGAATTTATGACCATGTTATCTGCCATTGAAATCAATGTACGGAAGCTGAAGTGATCGAATGGTTTAAGAACGATGGTTTATGATACGAGCACCTTAGTTGCAAGAATATCATCGAACATGTCACAAATTTAAAAACTTTTGTTGACGACATTTTAGAAGAGGACGAAGTTATGAGTTTAAAGGTGTAAGTGTCAAAATGGCCATGGGTGCCTTCAAACCTTGCTTTACATGGCTGAGATTTCAGGGAGAATCATTAAGTATGAACACAACTATGCTTCTTCACTTGCGTGGAATTTCAGTGGAGAAAAGTGAAAGTATCTGGAAGCAAACAACCATTGACTGGTTTTTTTAAAAGATGTGAGGATTATGTTCTTAAGTAAACTTTCGATTCCTTATGCAAGGAGTATTACTGAAGCCTAAAATGATATTATTTGACTCCCCATGTCTTGTGTGTGAAATTTCTGAACAACTTGTAATCCTGGATTATTCTAACTTTCAGCTTACCTGAACAACTCTCTTTCTCACATTCTATTCTATACTGTTAAGATAAACGAGGATGCAATACATTTTCCAATTTTGGAGGGTATGTTGATCGATCCTTTTTGGAAACGACATAAATACTGAGGGGATTCTTTATCTAAGCTTGATTTCAAACCCAGTGTAGGCGGAAAATTGACTGATGGTGCACCGTCGAAAGAATCGTATCCAGGCCCTCCAAACTTGGTATCAAGAGCGTTGCAAGTACAACAACACTAATATGACATTAATGTGCTAACAATTCAAGCCTCTGTTTGAATGGAAAATACTTTAAGACGTTTCATAGGAAAAAATTGCTTTGACTGATTACTGATGCCTGGCGTTCTAATATTGGAACATTGTTATTAAGATTCTAAAAGTTTCTACTTCTTCATTTTTGTTTATTTAGTACCTTTCTTGAGATATAAACAGTGTGTTATATGAGTTTTATTCAAACATAATATACTTTGATAATTTAGGATTTATCAGGATAACCAATGACGTTAAAATTGAAAGTTACGGAAAAAGAACTTCAAAGTAAATGAAATATTAGCAGTTACATTTTCTTCACTGCCAATACTTTCAAATATTTACTGAAGTCAGAAAAATAAATCTGATAAGTTAAATACTGTTTGACATTGCGTGTTATTTTCCCCCAATATTTGGAATATTACTGTAATCATAAAATATAAAAATCTTATTTTTTGAATCAGTTGATTAAGTCAATTAACAGATTTTCACAATTTTGATTAAAGTAGCTATCCAAATGTTGAAAAAAAGCAAAACACAGTGACAAACAAAATACATCTTACTGTATTTATTTGTTGGATCAAACTATATCCCCAAGTTAATATATCTCGTATTTCTTGGAGCATTATTAAAGTTTTCTTGGAGCATTATTAAAGTTAAACATTAGAAACGTCGGAGAGATTTTGAAAATAAACTCATTTAAAGTTGTATCTATCGATTCTGCATATCACTGAGTAATGGTTTTCCCTAGATCAATGTGAAAGAAATATTCCGGTGTATTGTGTGTGGAAAAAATAAGTGTTGTCTCTCCTTTCAACGAATTGCAAGCTTATGTTTAAATATTCAAATTAAATCACACTTGTTTGGGACCAAATCTTTTTTTTTTCTGGCATTTATTTGCATCAAAACACCCGAAGAATGTACTACCTTTATTTTCTTCACTGTTTTTCTTAGCATTATCCTCTTTGATAAAATACCACTTCTAATCTGTTTTCTCATTCTGGTATCCATAGCTAAAAATGTCACAAGAATATAACATCGAACTACAATTAAAAATTCAAAAATGGTGGTGCTTTAATACAGTAAAAGGTCTGGTGAAAAATCGTACTCTAATAGGAAATTAAGTGTCATTAAATAGAGGTTTTCACCATGAACCTTGTTGATCTTTTCGACAATCTTTTCCATAGTTTACAGTTTTCAGTGAATTTATTTCTGAAGCATGAATTAAGCGAGAGTAAATCTTTTAAAACATCCTTGGGCTGTATGAAGGCTTGTACCATGTTCAGTTTCAAGAACTGTTCAGCTCATCGTTTAAGGTTAGTATGTTTCTTTAATCGTGTATTAAGTTTCTCAGTTAAACAAGATTGCAACAGGTGAATACTGGTAGTATCTTTGAGTGGTATATTGATTGGAAAGAAGGGGTCTGTGCCTATTCAATTTTGAAATTTTGCCTAGAAATGGAGACGTCCGCTTGTCATCTTATAGCTCATTTTTATTTGGCAGTCTATAGTTCGAGGACTACTATAATTTTAAGGCGATTTATACAAACAGATCACATACACCTCGACATTGATATACTTTGTGATGTCATGTAATTTGTCTAATCTTTGAGATGTAGTGAAAGTCAGCAGCTCCTGATAGTTGTTTTTTTTAATGCGCAGTTTTCATTGCCCCATTCTCGTAAGCCTCGAAGGCAGTGAACAATTCAACTTCTATATCTTTCAAGTTTTTTCTGTTATAATAAATGGAAGTGTTAACCGCATAGTGGATATGATTACTTTATTTTATATGCCTATTCGCTTTAGTTCGGTAGAGTAGAGGGCTCAAGATATAAGCCTAAGGTATGCCACAGACAACTAGTTTCAGATTTGAGTCTTTTCTATTCTGAGTTACACTCTGTAGAAGATCAAATATCTAACGCCAAGACCATAGGAATTCTGGGTTTTGGAATAACTTGGACTTGACTACGAGTATCGAAATCTTTTGTGAAATTCAGAAAATTTGCTTTGGCGATATTTTCTTTGTCTTCTATCACCAAAAAAAGCGTATTTTAGTTGACCGTTGAAATATGAAAACGTCTCTAAAGAACAATTTGCTTCAAGAACTGAAATGAATTGTTTTTGCAGTGGCCTTCTGATGAACTTCTGACATGATCGTCAGTTTAGAAATTGGTCTTTAGTTATCGAATTTATTTTTGGCTCCTGATTTAAACGCAGGTGTCATTTTGCCATTTTCCACGGCGTCAGTACCAATCCTATTTGGAGTGGCAGGCTGACCAAGTCCAGTAGCTGCTCAATGATCAACGCTGCTGTATCTTTCAGGAAACAAGCAGGACTACCGCCCATTCAAGGGCATTATTTCGCTTGATCAATTTTAGGTGGAAATGGAGTTCAACTTTAGAGACGTGTTTAAAAGGTAACAAAATTTGTTTCTTTGTTTTCTGTTTTCGTAGTCATTATTCCTTTTTCCAATTCTTCCAAGAAAGGAAAGGCGATCTTTTAGAGATTTGATAATGTGAAGAAAAACCAATACAGAAGCCATTCTCTATAGAAGTTTTATTTGATTTTTCTTTGACATTGATTGTACCTTTATGGTCTGTGACTCCTGGCTTTTGTTTTAAAGTAGAAATCAATTTTACAGCTGGCCAGCATTTTTTTAGGTCACTTATGTCTACAGAAAATAGGTTCTTACTTTACACAGAAAATGCTCTGCGTACCAGAAAATTTGCTCTTTTCCCCAAGTTTTTGTGAAACAAAATATCGACATGTTTTTTGAAAGTTCTGCTTTTAGGCAACGTTGAGCTCCTTTCCTGATCTAAAGAACTTTAATTTCTGCTGTTAATCATATAAAGGCTTTCCCTCTATCTTATGGATATCTTTAAGAGCTTTAATATTGGTACTTTCAATGAGGTGGTTATAGGTAACTTTCCACGCTCCATTTGCATTTTTTTAGCAAAGAGAGGTATTTTAGTTTTCACATGCCAATTCGGGATCAATTCAACTCAAGGTAAAAAATACAGGTGAAAATGCTATATGAGCTTTGGATTGGTCGGCAATAAGTGGCAGCAATAATGCCTGGTGGCGTACCTGTATTGGTAATCATCCTTGTTGGTATTGTAAAACGTTGTTTCATGCCATATAAGTTGAGAATATTTCAAAATCCTCTTCCATTTTTATCCAAATAATTAACTTTTTCACTCCAAAAAAAAGTGCTTTCTGGTGGGAAAATTAACTGTAATAATTTTTCAATAAGCGCTTTTGAATATTTTTGGCAAGAATATGAAGTAATCCGAGGGGTCGCTAAATGATACCAAGAAGGCAGATTTTTGTATTTTTTATTTAAACGTCAAGCGGATAAGTTCTAAGTCTTCGCTCCGTGCATCTTCATCCTGCTGGACAGGATTTTCGTTTCAGTCTATAGCTCCTATTTTTCACCGGACTCATGTTTTCGTACTTTCGTGAAGACTTGGCAGGCCAAAACTTCATTCACATTGTGATCTGTAGAGGTCGTGTGTGTTGCACTGAGCATAATAATGTCATTGTTGGTAAAGAAACATTCTTTTGTGTAAACAAATAATCTACACTTTGATAAAATTTACTAAGACTTTTTTCTTTCAGAAGGGTTTCAAACTTGAAGATCACTGATTCTGGGAATACCTTAATATCTTTTGGTCGGAGCAGCCAGAGCCCGACAAAATACATCCTACCATTTCAAAGATGTCTCAAGAGGTTAAATTGTCAATATGATGAGTATTTATAACTCTCTTCTCCATTAAGAATATTCTTCTTGACCTCATAAACTACTCTTGACTGAACAAAACACAAAAGACAGCTTTTACATATAAATAAAACTATCAAGAACAAAAACTTTTTATTTACTTGATCGAGGAAGAACAGTGCAAGAACTTGGTAAGAATGTAGTTTTGGAAACTTAATTAATGCTTAATTAACATCTTAATCTTGTTTGTCTACACCATCCACATGATTTATTTTGAATTATGATTTCAATTTTTCGTGATAATGTATTTATAGTAATATATATTGTATATTTTCTAAAATTTAGAGTCCTTTAAACTAAGTGACTTCACATCTGATTGGGAACTTTTTAAGTAAAAAAAGTTGGCATTTTGCCTTTATCTATAGTGTTTGTATATATATATATATGTATACTCAATCTGCGTATATATAACTATATATATAGTTTTTGAGTTAACACAAAACAAATAGGCGAAATTTAGCAGTGACTGTAACAGAAAATAAATTCTCTGTTACAGTCATTTGCAGTTTGACAATTGTTATAAAATGAAATTTTAAGCCCCTGTTAATTTTTGCCTATTAGTTTTGCTTTAAAATTAAAAACTTCAATCGCTTTCCAAACATTGAGCACTATCTATGGTAAAGATTTCAATTATTCGTATATATATATATATATATATATAT
>RDPX01000070.1:604697-639252 GCA_003991215.1 Morbakka virulenta | reverse complement strand
ATAAATGATTATATGAGAGAGAAAGAGAGAGAGAGAGAGAGAGAGAGAAAGAGAGAGAGAGAGAGAGAGAGAGAGAAAAAAGAGAGAGAGAGAGAGAGAAAGAGAGAGAGAGAGAGAGAGAGAGAGAGAGAGAGAGAGAGAGAGAGAGAGAGATCCACTCATGGTGGATGAATTTAAACATTTTGATCCAAAAATCATCAACAGATCGCTTACATTTTAGTGAGATCAACCATTTTGCTTACACATATATATACTTCCAATAAGAACAACTTTGTGATGACAGTCAATAGATTCACATTTAAACGTATAAAGAAAGGAAAGTTAGTTTTACTGAAATTGTAGGCACTGATTTAAGAGTCACAATGAAAAAGAGTCTATAGTTCTCAAGTAAACTGGATCCAACAGGAAAGAGCATTCTTTCAGCACTCTGTCCTGAATTTTGTATTGAGTTAGAGATATTCTAAATACACCAGAAATGTGAAATAGTTCCTACAGAAGTTGATTATTTGTCCATGTCCACTTCTACTACGTGAATTTAGTGTACTTATGGTTTCCTATCACTGAGAGATAAAGCAAAGGAAAGGTAAAAAGGTAATACTGCTTGAGTCAATAAAAAGGACAGAGAAGCGAAAGTGAAATAGACCTAGAATAAAAGGCCGATAAAGAGCACTGAAGAGAAGGTAAGAAAAGACTTAAGCTGTGGGCACTCTGATACTTCCTCTGTCCCACTACAGTGTGTGTGTGTGTGTGTGTGTGTGTGTGTGGAGGGGGGTAGTGTAACTTGCTGGTTTTACAAACACAAAGTAAATGAAATACTTCGGACATTCGCTAAAAGGAAGTGTAGGAAATGCTATCAAAAGAGAAATTTTTGTGAGTGTGTGCTTTTGTTTTTGAGCCAAACCATAAAATGGTTACCTTATGAAGTTATTATAATTCAGGATTAGCCTTTACCACATTTTAAGTGCAAGTTTACTATACCAGGTTGCAGTTTAACGTTTTGGTAGAGATAAATTTTCATGTTTTGGGGACGAATGAAATTAGTTGAACAAAACGTTTTTCACAGTGCTATGTAAATAACAAGAATAAACTTAATATGAAATTACAACTACATTTTTTCAATAAAAAAATTGAATTCACCGTAGAGAAAAGAGAAGATATTTTTCTATGGATTTGTTAGGTTGAGGTTTTCAGTATTTTTCGTGACTTTACTTTCACAGATTATCCTCAAATGTGCAAAATCTACGAATATTTTCCCTTTAAAGGTCAATACCTTTACATTTTAAGAAACAGTAGCTGCTACAAGCAGTGTTATAGCCTAATCCCATTAGATAGTAACTATCTTTCTAAAACAATTCATCTAAAACAAACCCAAAGAATACAAAATAAATTTAACAGTACTTGAAAAAACGTTATTATTATTATATCTCATTTTTACAATGTGCACTCCCAAGTTACAGTATATTTTAAGCTTTCCAACCCACTTCTCAAATCCTTTTGTCGCACTTCCCAGAGCTCCTATCACAATCGGTACCACCTTCTACTTTCTTCAATTATTATTATTATTATTATTATTGTTATTATTATTTTTTATGATGATGATTATTGTTGTTGTTATTATGATAATTAGAACAACCCCTGGTCTTTAAAATATATTATGCTGTCTATACTTAAAAGGCAGTTAAATGTAGACATAGACCCCTTCCTAAAGAGACCAGTTGGTCTCTGATACAAAAAATTAAAATAACTACTTTTTGGTCTCTGATAATCATATTGAATGGTCAGTGTATTTTGTATTGAATCATAATATCTTATGCCGAGGAAACAAGATTCAAGGATGCTCATTTTTCACGCAGAGGTCTCAATACAGAACGGTATGAAAATGTAATCACCAATTTTTAGAGACCACAAGAAACCACTGGACATCATGTAAAATCAGAAAAGAATATACCTCCCTCAAACCTGGCATCATATCAATGGATATGTCTTAAGTTACAAAACATCTAGAAGCCAATATTTCGAGAAAACAAAACAAAGGAACATAATTGTCATATTCCAGCTGCCAAAATCAGAATCAGGACACTGAGTCGTATTATCTCCTCGACTAATAGGTTTCTACTTTTGTTCCTCGAGAAGGAATTTAAAATATTTTAACTCCATCCATCCTTCCCCATCGTCAACTTACACACATACATACACATACACACACACACACACACGCAAACACACAAACACAAACACTGAAAAAATACCAGAAACAAATACATATTTTCAAGTGTCGCAAAACATTTAACGATACAACAATAATACTAAATTGTGACCATAAGATTATTTATTGCTTTTGATGAGATAAGGTAAGGCTGTTGCAATACTGTAGTACCATATTTGTTATCTTAGAAGAGAATAATTTCAAATGTAAGAGGCCAGAAGCGTAGACTGAAAAACATATTATAAAATTCTAGCATGTGTACTCTTGCCCAGATGGCAATTTCTTTTACAAAGACTAAGGTAAGTGTTTACGTACCATTAATAATACACCTGGAACGCAACTAACATCAGGTGTTCCCCATTCCTGTTAAATAGGGAAAAAAAGGAAAAGAATATTAATTGAATGTTTTTTTACAAACTTAATTAATGCCATAATTAACAAACAATGACGTAATAAACAAAAAACTTTCCTTCAGAACCTCTGAAAATAATCCTTTCCTGATTCTTTTCAAAGACCAATAACTTTAATACGATTTTCAGACTTACAGNTACACACATACATACACATACACACACACACGCACACACACAAACACAAACACTGAAAAAATACCAGAAACAAATACATATTTTCAAGTGTCGCAAAACATTTAACGATACAACAATAATACTAAATTGTGACCATAAGATTATTTATTGCTTTTGATGAGATAAGGTAAGGCTGTTGCAATACTGTAGTACCATATTTGTTATCTTAGAAGAGAATAATTTCAAATGTAAGAGGCCAGAAGCGTAGACTGAAAAACATATTATAAAATTCTAGCATGTGTACTCTTGCCCAGATGGCAATTTCTTTTACAAAGACTAAGGTAAGTGTTTACGTACCATTAATAATACACCTGGAATGCAACTAACATCAGGTGTTCCCCATTCCTGTTAAATAGGAAAAAAAGGAAAAGAATATTAATTGAATGTTTTTTTACAAACTTAATTAATGCCATAATTAACAAACAATGACGTAATAAACAAAAAACTTTCCTTCAGAACCTCTGAAAATAATCTATTAAGTGCAACAAGTACATATATTTAATAACAGGATCCAAATGAAAACTGTCACCTTGTACTTTATCTTCAGTAATATTTAGAGTAAAAAGAAAGACTTGTTTCGTTTCCGCATCAAATTTTCCTTAACCTCTTCCTTGGTCTCTTGACGCATTATGAATCTTAATTGTAATTTATTGAAAAATCATGTTCTTTTCATTTTGGACAAAATTTAGAAGTATTTCTAGAGAATTTTAATGTTTTTTGTCTCATTTTAGCTTCTACAATAACATCTAACTTACAAAACTGGCAGTCGAAAGCCTTAGAACATGCGGCCGAAATGTTTCATCCGAACCCAATCCTTGACAGTCAACCATACACAGAATCAAAATGGGAATCTTCTTATCACCCCTTAAAAAAGTCGACAGTGATGCGCCGATTACCCATCAAAGCAAGGCTATGCAGCCATTGTGATGGCAACTGTGGGAATTTCTTCTGCTATGGATGCGGTGGATGTCCAGAGCCTCCCATTGAACAGCAGATGTACAAATTTCCTTTTGAGAAAGAGGATGCTGGTAAGACATAGGACACCACGACATACTTCTTATGACCTACATATCAAGTGACAGTGTAAATAGAATGTTGCGAAAAAGTACAAGCTATCTTCGTTCTGTAATAATATCAGTGGACCAGAAAAAATCGGAAATGGGGAATAATTGTCGATTTTGTGACAAAGTTCAATTTGAACTGCTTAAAAGGAAGATAAAAAAAGTCATGTGAACAGCTTGGAAGTCCATAGTGGTCATTTAATATCTTCTACGCAATCACATTCACTACTTTCTTTTGACACGTTCCTGATATACACTGTACATTTTAATAATTTCATGCAACAATTCACTGAGAAAATTGGAAGACATGACTTTAATAATTTTACTACCTTTTTGTACTGTGCAACGTCTCTACATATTAAGGTATATACAAAGACTAATATAACTAATATCCAACAGAAGTAATTTCATAGCTTGTTTAAATATGACTCTAATACTTAAATCAGCAATAAAAATTAAAATACCATTTAAGTTAGCTGTGAATAACAGATTTATACATAATATTTATTTAAAGATAGATATACTTTGTTAATACTTGTTAAGTCAAATCAAAAAGTCAACTAAAACGACTAAAACAAGTTATGTAAAATTCCAAACAGACACCCTAAAACATTTTCCTTATTCCTATGACAGACCAATAAATAAAATTTAGCCTTTGGTATTCAATATTCCCAATAGGATTACAGAATTTTTAGATGAAATACATTTCTTTGAGTCCAAAATGTGATAGATTGCGTTTGTGTTCGTATATATATATATATATATATATATATATATATATATATAACGTCATTTAGCACAGATTATTAATAATTTGGACCCAAAAATGTATTTCATCTATAACGTTTAAATATGTATATATGTATATATATATATATATATATCACATACACATATATTTGACTATATAATGACTCTATTAGAGTGTTTTTATACATTTTCGATCTTAACAGTGAACTGACGTTGCTGGTCTGTTTAAAATTAGTCATCTTTTTACACAGCTTTTCTAAACAGAACTGATGACAATCAAAATTCATTTTACATACACCAGTCACTACAACTGAAATGCATTTTACACACACCATTGTTGACTGCTCTACTGCTTTTCTTGCCCTACTGAAAATATCTTTGTCTTCCATTCTTAATTCTCTAAAGCACTTCATGACGCCTTTGCCAGTAACCAAATGGACCTTTCAGGAATGATTCTGTGGCCAGTACCACGAACGTTGGAGCAGATTGAGAAAGAAAAGGAACAAGCTTTCCAAAGGGAGCAACTTTTACAACAGCAGTCTCAACAGCAGTCTCAACAGGAAATGCCAACAGAAAATGAGCCTGAAGCAATATCAACAGATCTTAAAATACAAAGAGATAGTACAGAGCATGAAGAGTCGTCAGCAGATGATAAGGATGACGATTCTGATGACGATGACGAAGAAGATGAAGATGATTCTGGGTCAGGAAGTGGGGAAGATGATGAAGATGACGACGACGAAGAGGGAGATGATGAGGCTGGATCATCTAGTGGTTCCTCCCCGACACCAACTATGAAAGTGCAAATTCTCTAAAAACTTTAGTGCTCCAAGCTATATGAGCATCTAATGCTTATTAAATGGTTTAACCCCTAGTTGACGAAGAAGAATGATTTCTTTGTCTACTTAAACCTGTTTAGGGAAACTGCTATATATAGTTTTATATATTCTTATAAAATTTTATTATACAATTCCTATGTAATTGTATGAAATCTGTCTTTTAGAGGTAAATTACAACAATATTGTTTGACATATGGGCTCTGTACCATTGATAAGATTATTTTGACAGGAAATACAAAAATTATACTATTGCATAGTTTTGGTAGCCCTAGATAACACACTTTTTGACAAATGACGTTGGTCACTTTGCGCTTTTGGCATTATGGCATCGCATTGTACTAACTTTATGAATGTGATGCCCTTCCATTCTTTTTTTTTTTGTAAAAATATCTATTTCCAGGTCATAACCAATTCTAATACACTCATTTCTTTAGTAAGTACATAATCTGAAAGACCACAGAGTCTCAATTTCCTAATCATATTAAGTACAACTTAAAAACAACTTTGATTTTAGAATTTTGATCAATTCACAGTACCTTTTAAAAAGAAATTGAGTTTAAATTTCATTAAAAATTGATCAAAACCAGAATCAGTTTGAGTCATAGTAAACGACTTAGGAGAAAAAGACAAAGTTTTAAATTTTAGTTTATTTACTGTTGTGTTATTTAAAAACAAGAACAATATAGGAACAACTGGGGCTTTAAATTAGAAAAAGTTATCAACAACGAATTTCAGAAAAATGATCTAATTCTTACTAAAGACAAAATGTGTAGTGAGCTACTTTCTATATTTTCCTTGTTTAAACCTCTTAATGCTTGCAAGTAAAAAAAATTAAAAGCACAAGCTTGGTGTCTAAACAAAAACAAACGCTGGGCCAAAAATGATCGAGACAAGGCAAAACATAGAAACAGAGAATCCCGCTAGTTTTTGTGCTAAACAATGCTTGCTTGCACCTTCCATTTTACCTGACTGATACCATTTTTTTTAAATACAAGATTAAAATTGACATTTATTAAAGGTTTTCAACGCTATACGCAGCTGAATTTTTCGTAATAGTTGGCAGTAAAGAAAAAATAAATTTCAATATCATGATGAGATGACGGTATATAGATCAGGAAAAATTGAAAAATTCTTTGACCAGCTACTGTCCTTTTTATTATTTTATTAACAAAAAGAATTTTGTTAAAGTATCATTAAATATCTATCCAGTTCAGTTATTCTTGCAAATAGCTAGCAAATACATTTTATAAAAACTCTTCTAGGGTAAGGTTAAATCATTCCCTTTAACAAAAAAAATGTGCGTTATATTTTGCACTACGTAATTGTAAATATACTAGGAGAGGATATCTCTGTTTTTGTTACCTCTACTTTGTTAATATGATTTAAAGCTTTCAACACACCAGCACTTAGGTAATCACCAAAAAGCTAGATTAAAATGTCTGAGTACATTTGATCTTTTGTCTAAAACAGACAGGTCGGTTTTTTAATTGATCTGCCTACAGAGATAAAACTTTCAAACAAAAAAGGGTATAGTAATGGTAACACGTACTTTTCATATGTGTAGCGCAGACTATCAATTATATTACCATTAATAAAATGTATGGTGACACTTCATTTGAGCTCTGAAGTCGACTGCTGATAAATAATTTCTATATTACAGCTTCTCCTTTCACTTGAAAGCAAAATGGAAATAATGAGTGACCAGATTTACTTAGATTAGCTAAACAAACTCAGTTTATCAGCTATGTATTTGTGACTTCTGATCAGATATGCGAGTAGAAAGAATAAAAATTGTTCTTATCAGTCAATTGTAAATCAAAATATCATATAAAACATAAAAATGTATATTCTTTAAACTACAATTAATATATGTAGCAGGTTGAAGTATATAATACAATATCACTTAGACTAATTAGTACAGTTTTGACTACCTGAAAGTACAGTAATTATAAAATAGAGTACTTTTATATTTGTAATATTCATATCAAGATTCTCTTCATGTTAATTGCAAGAAACATTGTTCTATCAATATACGTTGGTCAAATCGTGGCTTTTGAGTAACGATCTTTTTGCGTTTTAAACTATCTTCTGTCTTAAAACGTGATGTTTTGACTTAATTTGTTGTTTAAATAAGGTTTTCTATGGGCTAAAATTTCTATACTATTGCCAATATGACAAAATAACGCGTTTCTTAATGTAAAACTAAGCTGTATATTGTTAAAAAAGTAAATTTGTTTATATATACCCTTTAAAGTTTATTTTTATTTGATACTGTATTTAAATAACCTATAAATCTAGCAAATAATCGATTAGAAATTTATTTAGTGATATTTATTGTTTTAAATAAATAAAAACTACTAATGTATCAGGAAATGAAAAAAATCTGTTGAGACTGCAACATATTGTATTGATTTTTTTTCTATTCCTTGCATTGACGGAGTTACGGTCAGATATATAACTCTTAAATATATACTTCAACCTGTTCAAAATTTTATTTTTTGCGCATTTGGCTCCCTTACTTGTCATCATCAAATAAATCGGTGTGTTATTTTTATTTATTTATTCATTTTTTATTCATTCACTCATATATTCATTTATTTATTTATTAATTCATTCACTCATATATTCATTTATATATTTATTAATTCATTCATTCATATATTCATTCATTCATTCATTCATTCATTTATTTATTTATTTATTCATTCATTTATTTATTCATTCATTCATTCATACATACATAATCTTTATTCAGAAAGGGATGAATTGAGCAAAGAAGCCTTAAGCAAAAGAAAAATTAAAAATAAGTCAAAGCTAAAATGCCACAGCAAAAAGAATCAAAATGAGAACTAGCAAAAAAATAATTGCAGTGGAACAGGAGTTCAAAGTCGAGTTGATTCCAATCATAAAATAAAAGACCAATTCATAAAATCTACAACAATGTAAAACTATTCAACTTTCTAATAAAAAAATTAAAATCGTCTTTAAATCAAAAATCAATCGAAAGCTAGTTGTAAATTGATGCACTATAAAAATAAAAAATTAATTTTGGCTAATCGACGAGTAATTTTTGCTCTAAGTTTTCTTGTTATGTTGAACCACGTCAAAATACTTGTTGAAGTTGACTACTTTACCATCTACACATTTTCGTACAACATTACGTTCCTTTTCCTTGTGTATCTGATCGAAGGATAAAAACCTTTGGTTACCAACGTTGACTATAGATCTTGCATGACTTTCAAGTACATGAAAAAAATTTTGACGATACGATTGATTGAAGAAAAAGGTTAGGGAACAGTACTTGATTGTTGGTACACAATATAATTAGTAAATGCGAAGAACAGCGACTTTTATAAGATTTGAAATAAACTTCATAAACTCGTCATAAACTCTGTCTGGAAGAAGTTAAGTTGATCAGCTTACTACCCAAGAAATCTAAGTGTTACTGCAGACGTGAATTGTAGCCTCATCAGAAGCATTTCATTTTCAGGCTTTTAACTTTTGTCTATATCGAAAACCCTTTAAAATTTGATAGTATCTAACATTTTGCTAAGCAAAATATTCCAGAAATAGAAAGAACTTGCACAGCACAAAAATAATCAATAGAAAGAAAAGAGAGCTTACTTACTTATTTACTTACTTTCAGTATATAACAAAGTAATTGCACACAACATTGCTGCACCGAGTGTTCGCAATCCTAGTTTCGGTTGGACTGTTGAGATTATAAGATCATGAGTGTGGACAATACCTTCCGTACTAACAACAACGTTGGTAGACTATATATTCCAAGAAATCGAGGAGAAGGGGGCCTTAAGTCTGTTCAAACCTTGTTTGAATACAGAATAATTTCCTTGTGTATGCAACTTGAAAGGCACAAGGACACAAATGTTTTAATGAACTGTATTTACCATCAGGAGAAAAATCATTCAATTCCTGTGGAAAATAAGCAACTGAACAAAAATGACATAGCTACTCCCCTGACGAAACACCTAAAAAAATGGGTGAGAAGATATTACAGCAAATTCAGGAAATGAAAGCAACTAGCTACAAACAGAAAGTCATCGATGGGTACATTCAAAAAGTCATTGACAGAGATAAGGGGAGTGACAAACAACACAGTCAACCTTGGTTGTAGGACAAGCACCTAACTTCCAATTTCGCAACATAAGAATGTGCAAAGCAAGAACAAAAGGCTGATTCTAAGGGGAAAAACTTAACAAGAAAACTACAAGACGTAGCAGTATCAGGGACAGTAAAAATTATCAAAACTTTTACAGGATTTAGAATGTGAAATCTATTCTAGAAAATTTCTCTAATTCTTTCTGTAGCTTTAGATTTTACTTTCCTTATTCATTCTTTTGAAGTATTTATTTCCCCATTCCTTATTCTATGTTTCTAGAGTCGGACTATTTATATTGTGCATACCACAATAATAATGAAATATAAGAAAGGAAGCTTTACTTACGTATTGCCCATGAAGTCTTGTGATGTGAAATTTTAGCAAGAAAGTTTCGTCACTGGTCTCTTTTGTTGGCAAGCTTCTGGACAAAGGCGTAGTAGTGGCCAATTCCTTAGGAACAAAATACGTATTAATTATTTGCAGGATTAGAAATGGGGAAATTGAAATAAGCTGAAGAAGTACATAAGCCCAAATGATGAAGAAAAACGTCACATAATAAATAGAAGAGAGAGGTAATAAGGGAGGGGTGTTTAGAAAGGAGGCATTTCATGATAATAAACAAAACAGAAAACAGAAGTCATCGTAAGACCAAGCAATACCTGTAACCAATAATTATTAATTAAATATTCTCCGTAATGCTCTTTGCTCCATTCATTTATGGCATAATAGCGACTGCCCGAAAATGCTATCATTATGGCCATTTAAAAAATAAACTAATCAGAGACACACTCTAACTGTCTTGATGATAAATCTTCGTCAAGTATATTGTTTAGAATTTTCTTGAAAAACAAAAAAAGTAATTAATTGGAGGCATCTAATTGTTATCAGTCTCAGGTCTTTACTCACACACATACACATACATATGAAAATAATATTTCTATACCATTAAATACCCATATAATTTCATCTGTGCTTTTCGTATATGACTGAAACTGGACATCCTTACAGCAAGTTTTCCATTATTGTCCTTTAACTCTCAATTTTTCCATTATCCTTACAAAAAACCCCAACTGTCAGTACTTTCATACCTTCATATTTAACCTCAAAATTCTTTTTTTCATTAAAATACTTGAAAATAGCAAAGCAGCTGACTTTTCAGTCTTCAGAGTGGTTTCGATCTTCTCTTTTTTATATTCTGCAGATTTTCTGTCGTATCTAAAACAACTAAATAAAAGAATTAGAAATAGTAATACCAATGTAAATATGTTTGTATGTTATAATGTAGATCTGAAACTAATCTTCAACATGAACTAAAAATGAAATTCAAATGGCATTCGATAGCCATTGGTCAGAAATAATCTATTTTAATCTATTTTAGCAGCTGTCATTTTGGTTTTGCCCGAAAAGGCAACACTAAATACAGTTTTTAAAAAAAAGAAACTTTGTGACATCGAGCGTTTGTAGTTTTGTTTTATGTAAGATAAGCTAATCGATCTTTAAGATATAAAACCATAATAAATTAAACCAAATTAAAGTTGTCGTAGATTAGTCAAATTTGCTACTAACCACAGTAAAATAGCTGTATGCAGTGGGAATTGTAATCGCTTAAATAATCACTACCAAGCTGCTTAAGCTTTAAAAAAGCCCAGTAAATCATTCTTTTCAGTTATACTAATTCGATCTTGAGAGGGTCAACCATTTTCATAGGTTTGTTCCTTCACTTTAGGTACCAACCTTTTTGGTTAAAATTTACGCTTACTATCTAAAAAAAATTCTGTCACTAGCTCAAATTTACTTGAAGATCAACTTGAAGGAAAACAAACAAAAAAATTTGAAGCAAAAATTAAATAATGATAATAATAATTATTATTACTAGGAAATAGATGTCCACACTGAAGATGTGGAACATGTCCGAGTGAGCAAGCGAGTACTGAATACATATCAGAGATAAATGTAATAAAAATATTCTTACCCCATAAGGCAAAAATGACACTGCTGGCTTCCATGTCATTCAATGATTTACAGTGCTTTCAGTTTCATCATGTACGCTGAAAATGCTTTAGTGAAACTGATACAGGAAGACATTTAATGTTATTTTCAAATTAGCTTGATCTCCTTGTTGAATTTCTCTGGACTCTGGTAATCATCCACTTAACAAGGAGCCATGGATGATATTCCATTGAAGTTGTGCTGATTACCCAACAGGTTTCTTCCTAAAAATACTTAGAGGACCTTGACATGGTGTGTAAGTTATTTTGGAAACATTGGCCCCAAAGCAAGTGTTTAACTAAAAACTAACTTTTCTGATCTTAAGTCTTGGGTATCAAGGTGTAGTGAGGCTTTGATTAGCTATGAGTTTTGTGACATTGTTGACGATACTTTCTTCCAAGAACACTGGAAAATTTCAAAAATCGAAGAAAGATGTTTTTTTCGTCGTTCGACTAGCAAATTTTCACTCTTTCTGTGTTACCAACAGTGTGACCAGAATTTTTTCGGCGCCCGCCGCCAATTTTTCCCCCAAAGAGTCAACTTTGGCGGACTAGATTTTTATCATGAACGAAATACCGCCGTCTGGAAACAACTCTATTGTGTTTGTTATGAGCCCGTACGTAAGTAGGCTGCAAATACTGTAAAATTTGTTATTTTGGTAAGAATATTATTTATCAAAGTTACCGACGATGTGTTTTCAAAAGATTCAGTAGTATAATTTTCAATTTAATTGAGAAATTCTTGAGAAAATGGACTGATACGTCAATACATACATACTAAATACTTATATATAGATACATATAAATATGGATACATATCTATAGATACATATATATATATACACGTAAAACACAAATTATGGAATCGTTTTGTGAAAGGGCGAGATATGTTATAACTGAGTTCCGATTTTATTTTAGTGCTGTAAATTGAACCAAGCTCAGCTACAGCTACTCAAATACAAATGTTGACTAGTTTAGTCACAAAACCATTTATTTTTGTCAAACAATGACTCACTGTCGTGGATTCTCAAGAAGAGTGACAGGAAGCGACTCCGCAGCTTTGAGATGTGGTGCTATAGAAGAGCGTTAAGGATAAGCTGGACTGAACGAGTAACAAACGAGGAAGTCTTGCGCAGAATACATTGTCACAAGCGACTGCTCCTAACTACAGTGAGCCGAAGACTTTCATACTTAGGTCACATACTAAGAAGTGACACCCTGGAAAAAGAACTGATCCTTAGCATGGTTGATGGAACAAGAAAAAGGAGAAGGCCAAGAACAAGGTATGCGGACAATGTAAGAGAAGAATCCGGACTTTCCATNTGTGAGTCGTGGATTCTCAAGAAGAGTGACAGGAAGCGACTCCGCAGCTTTGAGATGTGGTGCTATAGAAGGCGTTAAGGATAAACTGGACTGAACGAGTAACAAACGAGGAAGTCTTGCGCAGAATACATTGTCACAAGCGACTGTTCCTAACTACAGTGAGCCGAAGACTTTCATACTTAGGTCACATACTAAGAAGTGACACCCTGGAAAAAGAACTGATCCTTAGCATGGTTGATGGAACAAGAAAAAGGAGAAGGCCAAGAACAAGGTATGCGGACAATGTAAGAGAAGAATCCGGACTTTCCATAGTACAAGCATACAGAGCAGCTCAGGACCGGGCCAAATGGCGAGACATGACGAAAGAAGCCACGGTGGCTCAAACATGAGCCCTCCGTACATGATGATGATGATGACTCACTGTAAAAGGTTACTATCTATCAACAAGCATTTGAGGACAATCCGTTTCTATTGATCTTGTAGGAAATGTTTTGACCAGTGATAAACAGGGGGAAAAATCTGTTAAAGATTTTAAAAAGTAGGCTGGTCAAACTAGTTAAGAATTAGATGTTCCATGCCAATTCAAAGCTTTTGTGGGATAAAATGAAAAAAAAGTGAAAAATTCAAGTAAACTCGTCAGGGCATCAATAACTATAAATATACTGTATAACGCATGCCCCAACATAATGATAAAAGTGTGAGGAAGCTTGAGAATATTCTGACGTTAAATGATGTAAGGTGACGTAATTGTTCAGGGAGTAGGGATGAGTAAAAGTAGAGTTAGAAGGTTTGTAAAAAGGTAAATGTTATTGGTTACATTAGAATTAAGAGCTTTTCGTTAATAAGGAGATGGAAGAGCATAAATAGTAGGAGAAACTACAATAAAAAAAGCAAGCTTCAACTAAACTCATTTGAATAGACAAGTGCAATCTAGCTCAGGTAGCCTAGCTGGAAAAACGGGAAGTGAAAAAAAAATAGTAATAATGATAACAATAATAGTAATTATAACACATCTTAATCAAATTAGTTTTTTCTTCTATTTTTCTATAGAAATCGAATACAACACATATATTTCAGCTTTCTTTGGCAAACAAATGCAATTCACAAAAGAACAACAACAATGAGACATCTTTAAAGGATATAGAGACTATGATACTTGAAGCAATAATACATTTATTTATATCTAATACCTGTTATTAAAGCTTAGTTAAAATAAATATTATATATACTAGACATACATTGTTAGCGTTATGAAAATACACATTTTTGTGAGCAAGTGGAAGTTCGAATTCATCCATTTTGAACAGTGTCAAAACTTACACTTAACTTATATACAAAGCACCACTGCAATATGTTTTACAAGCAAATTATCCATTAAAAACGATTGTAGTTGAGTCCAAATATCCTTTTTGTCACAACCAAGTGAACCAAAGCAAAGTATTTTCAAATCTACCCCCTACTTTAGCGACAGTAACAGACTCTACAGCACACTTGATACAGTTCTTTTGTGAAGGTAAGTGCTCGATCAAAATATAGATTGTAACAGACAGTCATAATAATGAATTTACGTTTCTGATTGTTTGTGACTTCAAAAGCTGCGTTATTCAAGCTAATTCTGAATGCCTTTGGTGTCAAGCTGCTTCATCGTATTCAAGGCCACTGTTCCTTTTGTCTTTTTACCTTTAAAATAACCAAGTCAGAAACTGAAAGTATTCCATTTTATCTTTACTACCTCGAAATGTTCATCTTTTAACTGACCGGTTTCTAATGGGTTGCATTCTCAGAAGAGAATTTCATTTAAAGTTTGGGGGAGGGGAGGGGAGGTTTGATATTTTTTGCTATGGTTTGCTTGTAAACAGAAATTGTTTGTATATTTATCGACGTATGAATGCAAAAATCAAAAAACTGATATTAGGTATAAAACTCAAATGTAAAAATAGGAATTCTATATACGATTAATTCGTTTTCAGTAGATATCAGTCTATTAAATTTATGTTATTCAGAAACTAAATCTGCAATACCATTCAAACATTTCACAAGAAATATTCAAAAAATTATCAATAGTGAAGGAATGTATTTAAAAGTTTTGATCAACATCCAACTTGACTAGAGGCAGCTATGTCTTGTATAATAGAGATTGTGATTTTCAGGCGACATTCTCAATATCTTGGCCTTAAGAGAGCTCATTAAACCCTTAAGATTCCACTTATTTTAAACATGTTTTAAACCTCATTTAGGGTTTAATTGCGTTTTAAGCCAGTCTGAAGAGGATGGTCACAAACACTTTTGGTGAGCGTTCCCTACTCTTCAACCTACACTTAATTTGGGAATAAAAGCACTTATTTTTTAACATACATTTTGATTCGTCTTCATCACATAAAAGAAGAGTATTGCTATGAGGACACCTGATTTCAGTAAACATCATTGTAGGTAGAACATGCATTGTTAATTCCTTTGTTTTACTAAAAGATGAAATGTTTTTTTCTTCTTAAATCTACTTTTCACACCATCAACAATGAAAAATTATTTTGCTATAAATTAATAATTTTTTTCATTTACCTTAGAACCTTTTCTAAAATCTAGGATTTCAAGCCTATCTATCTGCCTGCTGCTGCTGCTGCTGCTCTCTCTCTCTCTCTCTCTCTCTCTCTCTCTCTCTCTTTCCCTATCCGTCTGTCTATGTATTCGTCTATTTCTATTTACCTGCTNATGTTTTAAACCTCATTTAGGGTTTAATTGCGTTTTAAGCCAGTCTGAAGAGGATGGTCACAAACACTTTTGGTGAGCGTTCCCTACTCTTCAACCTACACTTAATTTGGGAATAAAAGCACTTATTTTTTAACATACATTTTGATTCGTCTTCATCACATAAAAGAAGAGTATTGCTATGAGGACACCTGATTTCAGTAAACATCATTGTAGGTAGAACATGCATTGTTAATTCCTTTGTTTTACTAAAAGATGAAATGTTTTTTTCTTCTTAAATCTACTTTTCACACCATCAACAATGAAAAATTATTTTGCTATAAATTAATAATTTTTTTCATTTACCTTAGAACCTTTTCTAAAATCTAGGATTTCAAGCCTATCTATCTGCCTGCTGCTGCTGCTGCTGCTCTCTCTCTCTCTCTCTCTCTCTCTCTCTCTCTCTCTTTCCCTATCCGTCTGTCTATGTATTCGTCTATTTCTATTTACCTGCTTATCTAAATTAATATCTACATACTTATACATATATATATATATATATATATATATATTTATATATCGATTTTTCAATTTAGGTATTAGATCAAGTGAGAGGAAGAGTTTTTATGAGGCTTCTCAAGATCATTCTTGTAAAGAAGATTAAAGAAGATATGGAAGCTTGTTTTCTCAGTATCCGATACGAAATCATGTAAATTTTGTGGCTACGCAAATAAAAATTCAACATTTATACAAGCCCCATTAGGCACGGTTACAAGATTACGACTAACAACAAATTATTATTTTCTTTTACATCTGAATTAATATTAATTGATTTTAGTCTATCCTGGCAAGTTGATTACAATGTAAAAATCTAATTGTAGTGAAGTTGAAATTACAATTTTAAAAAAACACAAACAACTACTGTAAACTACTCTTTTTGCCAACTTCGTTAAGAGAAATTGATGGAAGGTGGATTTGGTTTTTTCTTTTTAATAATTTTTTGATCTTTTCAATTTTCTGATTTCTTTCTTCTCGTAATTCTATCTCCAAAAACATGTACAAATCCAGCTGTATGCCACTCATACGCAGGGCGCAGTATTTTCAGGCATGCCGACGGGGTTCGAAACGCAAGCATAGTAATTTGACAATGTAACCAGGCGGTTAATACTGCATTAATGCATTAATCATTTTTCATAGTTGTGAACTAGTAATTTACTACAAACCCATCACAGACTTTTTTGAAAGCATGCTAAGACTCAGTTTTTTCCCCGCGTACTCTATATTTTCGTTTTTGATTTCGTTTGTGAGGCCAAATGAAACCTTTACTTTTTATTCTATATCATGGATCTTTAGAAAAAGTCCGTGATTCCAAAACAGAACCTAGTTACAATTGTCCATCAACCCGAGTTAGATATGCAAAGAGGTCAGTATGTTGCTTGGGTCAGTATGATTACCAGTAAGGTCCTTATTGTGTCCTGGCTACAATAGGTCTTTGAGGATTAAATCTCTCTGTAGTGTCGCTTTTTCTTCGTTGAGCCTGTTTACAGATGCAGTAACAATGTTTTAAATATTCTGGCTGTAGTCTTACTAGGATGCTGATTAACGTTAACTTTCAAGGAGTCTGCAGTATACTAATAAATAATAACTCTTGAGGTGCTTTTTAACATTTGTCGAGTTTTTCATACCCATGACATGCGGGACTGACATGAAAGTGGAATGTTTTGTAATACTTAGCTTTCAAGCCAAGTTTTATGAGTCAAGGAATAACCTCCAGTTAGCAGGATCGTATTGAAGATGAATGCATTCAATAGCCTTTTAACACCACAGCGACCAACAAAATTGTCTTCCTGCGTTAAATAATATTTAATGGGGCTTTGCGTTTTCACAAAATCTATACATTTATCTAACCTGGAATATCTCATTGCTACAGTCGGGGAATCGGGGAATTCACTCTTACTTTACAACACCTTAAATTGGTGGACAGAATCTTCATCTGCGTTCAGGTGAAGAGAGGCTTCCTGATCACTGCTGCTCTCCTCTCTGGAAATGTGCATTTCTTCACCTGTGAGCGACCAAGTGCAAGGGATGGCTGGAATAACATTTTCTTGCTCTGAGGAGCGACGTGAATAGCTTTTTCCTTTGGGAAAAGTATTTTAAACAATCTCATTTTTGAATCACACTTCTTAATTGATGACAGCAAGCTCAAATAGAATCGACCCACATGGTTCTGAACAAAAGACTCTTTTGTAGCCTTCAGGCCATTCTCTTTAGTTTACAATAGAATTCATGAAGGTTTGGAACCCCATAAAATCACAAACGGTAAGTTAAATTCTAGTCTGTAGAAAATACCGAGAGAAAAGAACTGAGATTTCTGACCCCACTAAGAACAAAACAAGTATATATTTTTTCATACTAATTGGGTGCTGTCTTCTCTAAATCGTTGAAATTGCCATTAGCATTTTTCTTCGGAGTACTTTTTATCCAATGATTAAGGTGTTAAGAACAAATCCTGAAACATATCTTTGATGTCTATGTTTTATCCTGACTTCTAATATCACAGGAAAATAGTAAGCTGGATCGATGCCTGCTGTGCTATGCTGGTTGTTACTTGCAAATGGGAATTCACCATGTGTAAGCTTAAATATCTGAGTAGTTTGAGAAAATTTAGCCAAAAATCTTAAATCTTTCCTGAAATTCAACAATTTGTGATTGCTAAAAAATATACCTCAACGTTCATTTTTACTATCATATTTGTAATAAGCAGCCCGACTTAAAGGTATAAAGATATATTTTATATTAGAAGCATTTTTACTGTCGACCAATGTGAATAGTATAAGTTGCTGCTTATCTTAAGAAGTAAAATTTAAAAAAGAATGGTGGAGGCATTAGATAGAATAAGTTAACGGGTAGAAGAAGAAGGGTGACGCGAACGTCCTCTTTTCGAAATTTCACTAAGCACTGTCGAGGTTTAAGTGTACTTAAAAGTACTCTCGTTTTCCTGTTCTTTTAGATTCAAAACATTTGAATATATATGAGTGATAGGTGCAGACATTTCTTCAGTTAAATTTTAACTTCTGCTCAAGGAACTTTATAATTTGACAGTTAAAAATCTATAATTTCTTTTATTTCTAATTACTGTTTTATAAATTGTTTTATAGCGAAAAGACAATTGTGACAGCTAGCCTCGAATACAAAAAGTAATTGTAGAATTGTCTTATTTCATCACTCAAAAAGGTTTTGAAAACTCTTTTTCCAGTAAGTGGAATAATATCTGTAAAATCTAACAAAAGTTTCTAATGTAAATAATTCTTATGTAACCTTGGTAAAAATAAGACTAATGGAAAATCGTTATATCAACCATTAAAAAAAGCCTGTAAAAGTTGCTTAATGCCTTAATCAACGCTTGCAAGCTTAAAAGAAAGGTCAAGAATTATTGATTAAAACTATGAATGGATGGCCAATTAGATTGTATATTGTATTGATAGATGAATACCTTCTCAGTTCTTTGAAAATATAAGACAGGTTGTTGCATAGATTTGTTGATTTGATCAGAGTTTTTTTTTACCCTGGAAATTCTGGAAGCGGAGCGATTAAATGAAATATATTTTGCAAAAAAACGCATCTTAATAAATGAAAGAAGACCGGAACTTTTCAGAAAGGAAATATAGAGAATTACGTAAAAGAGGAACCCTGATCGTAAGTAAGAAATTTCCTGATTTGAAGTACATGGGTTGTAAAATTAAGCCATTTAGAAAGAAAACTGGTTAGTGAATGTGTCAAGGTCTCATATCGTATAAAAATGAGCGGAGAAGATAGCTCAAGTAATTCCAAATATTAGTCATTATTTCACGTTTTTATCAACAACATAAGCATGAAACTGAAAAAATCTGTGTTGTCAGTTATTTGTTACTTCTGGATATTTTGTCGAATTAATTTCTACTCTTGCTTGAGCAGTCTAATTAATCTCTCATTATACTTCAATATACATTCTTAATACAATATATTTTATACAATGTTATGAAATTTCATTCTGTCTCGTTAAAATGTGCTTATCTCCTGATATCTAGCAACAGAGACTGAGAAGCTTTTTTATTTCTGTACAGTGTTCCACTTCTGATCACAAATCTTAAAGAAAATGGAACCTAGATTTATGGACGAACAATGCAGCTGAAAATCAGAACACAGAGGAAGCGTTTGTGCATCTTTTTACTATATACCATTATTTTGATAAAGCTGTATCTCTCATAATTTTTCTAAGACATTTTTTATTGGTTCTGACATTTTTACAGCAGTTCAAAAAGCCCTATCGTACGGCTATCAACAGAGTGTTGAAATTATCAAAGAAGGAAAGTAATTAAAGGCATTTCAAAGGAAAGTAATTAAAGGCATTAATTATATGGTTTTATTGGGTATACCCAGAAAAAACCTGTATCTAACTGTAATTAGCTGCCTATTTTTTTCACTTTGTACCATTTCGCCTGATTCACAACATCTTTCTTCGATTGGATTTTTGTTCCTCAAAATGTTGAACTTCTGAGCTCTTACAAGGGATCGTTTTTCTCTTTCCTACGTGTTGAACTATCTTAAGTCCATGCAAGCGATTCTTGGTTCGAACCCCGGCCACGTCGTTCGAAATACTCTGCCCAGCTTATTTAACTGTTTTAAATGGCAGACTGCTGAGTTTGTAAACAAACAAATAAAAATACTTCAAAATTTCAAAGAGAAAATCAATACAAGGGAAACCCTCACCAGAAGTGAATTTTCAGCTCTGGTTATGGTCAAAATGTCTTGTTTGCACTTAATCGCTAAAGCCCTTATTCAATATACTTTAAATATGGTGTATGTAATAATATTTCCATGTTAGTCTTCTAAATCAGATTAAAATACTCCAGTATTTTAGACATTAGAAAGCAAAAATTATGGTAATGGTTTAGTTTCTGATATCAATAAATACTGTGTCTGCTGAGTCACCCTAACTAATTTGTGGCAATAAAGATTTTAAAAGCCGAAGCAAAATGAAGAATTAATTAACTAGCATTTGACCCTATCTCTGAGGTCGGATGAAGTATTGCAATTCTCTAGCTCTTTCTTAATAAACACCGCATTTGGTAAACAGTACAGTGTCTAATAGAAGGAAATTATTTATTTCAAGTGTTATAAAATACAGCTGTATTTAGTCTAAGCCAGTGCTAATTCTAGTAAATACAGCAAGTATTTATTTACCTTTTGGTGAATGTATGTGTATGTATGTGTATGTGTAATGTATGTTTGAGTGTTTGTTAGTTTCTTTCCTTAATTCACTCAATATCAACAACTGATAAAATTCAAAATCATTAACTTGACTGCTCATAACGCAATGAAATAGTTTACTGATTTTATCTGTTAAACAGGTATGAAAGCTATAAAAGCCTCCTTTTCACTATTTTTGTTTTCGAGATAACGAATGGCCTTTTTTAAACTACAATGAAACAGTGGTTCAACCATTCAAACCAAACTAAAATGTTAAGAAACGTTTTGAAACGTATCATGGCGTCACCAGAACTTGCATGAAAACACTTTTTGGCCAATAACAAGATCAAGAACAAGAACAGAAGCTTAAAAGTACGAGTTAAGAAGTATAAAATACTTAAAATTAAAAATTAAAAAAAAGAAAAAAATTTAATTTACAAATTTTTATTATTATTATTATTATTATTATTATAGTTATTATTATTGTTGTTGTTGTTGTATTTGTTATTGAGTATATATACACACCGTCTACTGATGAGGAAAACACATTTTCAGTACCAAACAAAAAGTTGGCGAGATAAAAACAGGAACATATACCTCAGCCACAAGTATGATATAACATAGATAGTCGAAAAGGGCAACATCACTGCAACCTTTCAAGTGTCCCCTTCTCCCCACCAGCAAGTAAAGAAAAACACTCTTCTGTAACTCAATAACAAAACAATTCGAGCTGGCAAAACCAAAAAAGGTTCCTTTTAGTCTCCACACTAATATCGAACCTGGCTATTCGGGTAAATACCAGGAATCCTAACCACCAGATAACGTAGACCTTTCTAAACAACTCTGTTTCTTTAAAAAAAAAGCTTTTTAACTGACTGAACAACAGCAGCACTATCACAAACAACAAGAACAAGAGGAAGAAGAAACACAAGAAGACGAATAATAATAATAATAATAATAATAATACCAATTACTGCGTGCTCTGAAAAACCGGTTTTCTATTTGACTGGAAATCTCGGTACTTACTACATAGATCTGTTCCTTTACTACCATGAATAAAAAGTTGGAGAATACATAGCTCCTAATTCGGCTGTAAAAATCCTTCAAAATGCAGTTCGGGGGAAGAATTACTTAATCGTTCTTTTTTACCTTTGTTTAGGTATTCCTAATGAAGATCTATTTAGGTCTTGCTCTGCTTACTCTGTCTTTTGTGGACGGAAGACGATATGGTGCAAGTAAGTACATTTTATTGAAATTATATTTTTAATAAANCAGTTCGGGGGAAGAATTACTTAATCTTTCTTTTTTACCTTTGTTTAGGTATTCCTAATGAAGATCTATTTAGGTCTTGCTCTGCTTACTCTGTCTTTTGTGGACGGAAGACGATATGGTGCAAGTAAGTACATTTTATTGAAATTATCTTTTTAATAAACAAGTTGCTCCTCAGAAACAGTGAAACTCCTTGCTAGTGTAAGGGACAAATTCATTAGCGAGATTAACTTGTCTTGTCGAGATATCCCAAAACAGAAAACATATGCTAAGGTATGAAGTTTTAGCAGGACGTTGTCTGCCTTGAAGATTCTGTTGACGAAAATTTTGTTTTCAGAGAAAAGGCTCTGAAAACACTATGCACTGCATATCGAAGTGCTAACGCCTTATTATGTAAATTAAGTGCACGAGTGGGAGTGACTCACTTAAATATCTTTATTTCACATTTCGTTTCCTTTCTTCGCATATACGTAACATAAAAAGTATTCAAGGGTACGATGAGATTCACTAATTATAGTTAGAATGTTCCAATGGCGATGAATAGAAAAATGTTAATGGAAAAAAAGGGTGAGGTACCGATGTTGTCCTTTAAGTTATATTACGTAGTCAAAAAGAGAAAATAATGAATTAGAATTGACTTAGCTTAGAGGAATTTAATATTTAAACAAATATGGAAACTAATTTTGAATACAAAATAAACATTCTTTATTTGTTGAAAAATTAACATGGTCTGCAGCGAACTGTTTAATCCCTGAAAACTGGTTGGCGACAAAAAGACCAAAGAAAAGCTATAAGGCCCTGCATAACAATTCAAGCAAGAAATCCTAAAAATCTATTTATGGTATACATGAAAGCTGCTTAGACCACCCAGTAATTAAAAATTGTAATACACTTCATTTTAATTGGCCTAACTGTTTCCAAGTCACTCCAAGAAACACAAAACACTTTAGGGGTCTTGGAAGTCAAGCACTAGCATGAAAGAGGAAACAGCTCAGTAAAAAACGAAATACATCAAGTTTCTTCTTACCGCATTTCGTATGTTTTTAAATCTAGGATTAGTCTTTTTTAAAGAACACTGATGGTATGCCTTTATTACTGCGGGAAGTGCTCTGATGAGTTACCGTCATTGACGATAAAAGACAATAGAACACGTTTGGTCATCTCGCTTGACATACTATTCACGTCTTTATCTCAATGTCGTTGTGTTTCCACGTGTAATAGTAATAACGATTTTTTACGATCAATGCCTCTTTCCTTTAGCTACTTAACTTTGGCACTCACTTCCATGGAAGAATTTTTCTCCTTGTTACGAAATTAACTCTTTTAAGTCTAAAAAATAAATATCACTTACCTCAACTCCTCCATTTTCCATAGCTTCTTACACAAAGATATTTTCTGCCTTGCTTTTGGGTTTTTTCTTCAAAATAATTGGAGGTTAAATTGAGCAATTTATCCTCCAATGCTTATAAGCAACATATATCAAAAAGCACAGATTAGCAGAAATGAAGTAGTTATTTTAACTTTCTGTCCCAAATAAACAATGCGAGGTTGGCCTATACAAGTCTATTTTTTGTAATTTTTCCCTTCAGGTCCGGAGGAAGAGAAAAAAGATGGTAAGTAAAACCCACTACTCATTACATTTAAAAATGGAAATGACAGCATCAGTAAATTTATGAATGAACTGTCTGATAATTTAACGAAATGACCGGTAAGCAAAATCTCCAAATTTCAGTCAGTTTTTAGTTGGTGTCATGAGAGAAATAGCACGTCTCAACTCACACGCACTTTAAATGTCAACCAAATATTCCCCACTTCCAGACCTACTGTATATTAGCAAAAACGACCATAGAACTTTAGACTTTGAGGGCAATGGAGCCAAAAGCCCCCTCCACATCGTGTGTTCGTCTTGCATAGAGGCTCCATGCGATGTATAGGGTAGTATTGACATTAGAATATCAAAATAAATCCAAAGAAATATATGAGTAATGTGGTGTAAATGGAAAAGAATGTCGTAAGCCTATGTAATTATGGAGTGCGCTTATTTTACAAATTAATAGCTATTAGGGGTCTTACAATCGAACTTGTCGTAGTTTTCAGTACCATTTAACATTGGATGGAGCAAAATGTTTAATACGATACAAAAAATACAAAGCATAAAGATTTAAGGCAGAATTTTACGTTTTTAGCTATCCTTATCCGTTTATTTTCAGTTCCTGTTTTTTGTATCTCCCGTAGACAGTATTAAAGGTAGAAATTGCATGAAATTGTGATTCCCCTCTATTGTTTCTTTGAAAACNCACGCACTTTAAATGTCAACCAAATATTCCCCACTTCCAGACCTACTGTATATTAGCAAAAACGACCATAGAACTTTAGACTTTGAGGGCAATGGAGCCAAAAGCCCCCTCCACATCGTGTGTTCGTCTTGCATAGAGGCTCCATGCGATGTATAGGGTAGTATTGACATTAGAATATCAAAATAAATCCAAAGAAATATATTAGTAATGTGGTGTAAATGGAAAAGAATGTCGTAAGCCTATGTAATTATGGAGTGCGCTTATTTTACAAATTAATAGCTATTAGGGGTCTTACAATCGAACTTGTCGTAGTTTTCAGTACCATTTAACATTGGATGGAGCAAAATGTTTAATACGATACAAAAAATACAAAGCATAAAGATTTAAGGCAGAATTTTACGTTTTTAGCTATCCTTATCCGTTTATTTTCAGTTCTTGTTTTTTGTATCTCCCTTAGACAGTATTAAAGGTAGAAATTGCATGAAATTGTGATTCCCCTCTGTTTCTTTGAAAACGAAATTGTGATTCCCCTCTATTGTTTCTTTGAAAACGAAATTGTGATTCCCCTCTATTGTTTCTTTGAAAACGAAATTGTGATTCCGTTTTCAAACTAGCTACTAGCTGTAAGTTTTCATTCGCCATCACACATGAGAACGTAAATAATTATTAGTAGTTTAACTGACAAGTATTTCTATTTAAATTTAGTGAAAAGAAGTCCCAATCCATGTGGCGTATGCTCATCCTCCTGTGCACCAACATGTACTCCTTCATGCTGTGGTAGTGGATATGGTACTGGATATTCTGGATACAGTAGCTATTCCAATTATGGCGGGTATGGTACAGGCTATTCACAAAGCAGTATTGGACCACAGGGTCCAATGGGTCCAAGTGGGCCTGTTGGGCCTATGGGGCCTGTCGGTGCAGTAGGCCCCCCTGGACCTCCAGGAACGTCTGGAATGTCAGGCCCCAGTGGTCCAGTTGGACCACCAGGACCTCCTGGTCCCCCTGCTCCAGCTCCACCACCTGCTTTGTGCCCTCCAATTTGTATGCACTGGTTCACAATACTTGGCCAGCAAGGAGGTCCACCAGCTGCTTCGACATGTCCTATGCAATGCCAAAGCCAGCCTGGATGTTGTGGTGCGGCATCCCAGCCAGCACCTCAACCTGTGGCCTATCAACAACCTGCTTCAAGCTGTTCTCCGATGTGTGCACCAGCTTTTACACAACAATGCTGTCAGCAACAACAGGCTGCTCCTCCCCCTCCTCCTCCCCCGGCGCTACCCCAACAGCCCTGCTCGCCACAATGTGCTCCTGCATTCACATTACAATGCTGTGGGTCAACGCCTGCTCCACCAAGTCCTCCAAGCTGTTCCCCTCAATGTGCCCCTGCCTATACCTCATCCTGCTGTAGCCAAACGTCAAGTCAGGCTATGGTACAAATGCCAGCAAGAGCTCCCCCTCTTTGCCCACCAAACTGTGACAGAGCCTGCTATCCAGCATGTCGAGAAAGCTGCTGCAATGCAGTTCCTTTATTTCTTCAACAGCAAGCCATGCTACAAGCATCGCAGCCTAAGCCATGCCCCCAACAGTGTGCACCAACCTACACACCACAGTGTTGTGCTGTCAGCAGCGCAGCAAACATGATGAATATGCCAATGCAAATGTATATGCCTCCTCCACCACCTCCACCAGCCCCGATGTCAATGTGCCAGCCAGGATGTTCTCCATCATGTGCACCTTCGTGCTCCCCAGCTTGTTGCAGCAGAAAGTAGAAAAAAATTCCAAACTACCTTACGTTCTACTCTAATAAATAGAGGCTACACACTACTCAGACAACTTTTAAAAATCCTGGAAAAGAAGATTTAACCACACTGAAACTGAATTTTGGATCACAAAAAAGAGAGAGAGAGAAAAACGAAAGAAATTCTAAAATCTAATAATAACGACTTGCTATGTTACTCCTTCCCATCTGGCATTTTTATTAGAAAGCTATATTAGCTCGGGCTATAGATTTAATAGCAGTACAACACGTACTATTGTATATAGCGTATATTTTAGATAACTAATGTAAACCATAACACTGTTATGTGCAATGCGTCTGCAAAATGCTTATCAGTAAAATAGCGAATTAGATTTGTTGTAATATGTGGCCGCAGATGCCGAAAAGAGTGACTTCGTCATACAGTTTCTTTTCCTTTATTTCAAAATGACTTTTCTTTCCCGTTTAGTTTATTGGCTGACGGCAAATTTACAAAACTATTGAAGAGGCGAATTCAGAATGCGATAAGGCAAGACTAACCCTAAGCCCAAGCTCTAATTTGCGTTTTTCTCTATTATCCTGACTAAATGGAGAAAATAAAGTATGTGGCCGAATTTTATGCTGTAAATTTTGTTTGTTAAGAAAGTTCCAGCGATGTACTTACTACTGATGCAACACTTTTACAGTTCAAAGTACTAGAAGCAATACGTTTGGAAATTAAAAATCTTAAGCACTTTGACTGCTTTTACGGCGTCTTAGAGTAAAATATAGAGCTGTGGGAAACAGACACTACATTTGTAACCCAGAATCTGACAGGGAGCTTTCCAAATGTAAATAAACTATTACTCCATTTTCTCTCCTTTGAGCTCATCTTTCATCTAACTGTCCCCATTTAATCAGCATTCAATTAAATTAATGGAAATTTCAATAACAGCCCCCCTCAATTAAGCATTCATTACAGTAATTAATCATCTCGGAAGATTAATAACTCCTGGTCATTCTATTTTGTATTATGGAATATTATATTCTTGTGAAATACTAAGTTTGCAGTTGAAGCATTGTTAAAGGTTTTCATCGCTTGTTTTCATGTTTTACAATCTATGGTTACCATAATGAAATAAAACACACAACGACAATGTTATTAAATATTTTAAAAAGTAAGGTAGTAGAATTCACTGCCAGTTGAATGTCCTTCCTATATTGATGAAATTCAAAGGTTTTACGACTAAGATGAAAGTGCTAGTCACAATGTCCCAAGTGATTTTCAGATTGCTTTCGCCTCTTTTGTACTTACGCTTTTGTTTGACCTTTTGTAGTTTCATGACTATGAATGGATTTGTAAGCTTGCGTATAATCGTTTGGTATCCGGATAACATGGCAGGTAATGTTGACTTCGAAGAGCAATTTTCGAAAGAAATGCTAAATTCTCAACCATCTTTTCAAATTTAAAACTCTACCTTGAATATCTGATAAAATGAAAATAATGAATATCTGCAAACTAAATGCTAGAGGTTGTCGTGACGAATCTGATAAGAAGAATTATTGTAATGATGTATCAAAGCATCAACTTCAAATGCTTGGAATTACAAAAACTCAAATAAAAGAAGTGTGTAAAGTTAAATCCATGGAAGATCGTAAGCACATTTTGAAGGAAGGCATAACAGGAAGTAGCATCTTTATTAGCATTGCTTGTACCGTAAGCATGCGACCTAAATTCAGACGTGTTAACGATCCAATATGCGTCGCAGAAACATACAGGAAGAAAAACTACAAAATAATCGTTATTGTTGCATAAGCTGCCAAGTGTCAAAAAAGCGCACCCAGATCAGAGAAAAACTTTATCAAGTAATGCTGCTGGACAAGGAAAAGAAAAACAAATACTCAGTTATTCGGCTAGGTGACTTTAATGCGAAAACTAAAAAATTGCACAACGAACCATGTGGATGTCAGCAGACCATCCAAGCACTCATGATTCGGATGGAACTTCTAGACGGAACCCCTTTCGGAATCAGATGGATTACATTGTTGATATGATATCACTGAAAAGGTCTCGTTGAAGATTCACGCTCTCATCGAGTTATATCAACTGATACCGATAATAAACTGGTAAAAATATAGATTGGTCTGTAATGGTGGAAAATGCCATCTTAGAAAAATCAGTCAATATAAATGAAACTCAACTTGATCCGTACTGTATGCTATGGTATTTAGAAGCAGTTAATTAACATCAGTGTAAAGTTCTTCAGGACAGCAGACGACCACATATTAAAGGGTTTTGTAATATATGTGTGAAAAGAAAGCTGTGTTCTCCCAGGACTGACGTTCGTGTTTTCCGAAGACCAATTCCTGGTCAATTCTGTTTTAATTCCCCGATGTCCCAGGTCCCATATGTTTTCCAGTACATTTTATATGCATTCATTAATATAAATATCATTATTTTTTATATACAATATTAGAAAACAAAACAAAAACAATTACCTGGCCTTATTTGACTCTTCAACTGAAACAAACAAATTGTTTTTAATCAAGTCCGTCCAATGCAATGACAGTCAACATCGTTTCGATCATGGGATGTTATGTTTACAATTAAAAGGCAACAATTTTAGCTTATGTTAAACCCCACAATGAATCAACACCAAACACCAACAGTTGCTGTTGACCTTACTGCAAATCATAAAATAACGGCTACTTTTAAAATGTTGCAGAAAGAATTCAAAAAGCACCTGTTATCCAAAAATCTACTTATTTTTATAAATTCAAGGGTTTCCAGGGCAAAAATTGAATTCCATGCTTTTCTTGGTTTCTGTGGCAGCCCTGTCCTCTGAAAATACTTGATTTGTCCTCCAAAATTCAAACAACTCAAGATATTGGCTTTTCACACAATCCTATATTTTCATCAAATAGACTAAAATACAGTATAAATATAAGGATCAAATAACAATTGAGAAACTGTTCGCTACCCTAGTATTAAAGAGCAGTAATACAGCCATACGCTCTCATCGATTATTTTATGTACATTACATTTTATAACTGAAGTTCCCTTTCCGGTGGCAACATCGCAAAATAAGATGCTACCCTCTCAGCAGTAACCTCTTCGATATTTTCTGGGTTCCATTTTGGCTGGTTATCTCGGTCGACTAAAACTAAAGTTAGAATTAAATAAACATTTTAAGTGTCGAGCAAATCATGAAATATCAATATTACATACAATAAACCTTTGAAACAAGAACCACCCGTCTGCAAGGTTGATTATTCTAACTGATCTTTCTCCACTACAACGTGACACTTAAAATCTTGACAACTGTATCCATGTAACTGAAACCTTAATCCCACAGCTACTCTACCCTAACATTGGGAATTTTTTTAAAAATAATATGGTGGCTAAATGTTTTTAAAAAATAGGAATTTTGAGTATAAATCTCACAAAAAGGAAGGTTCTTGGTGTCCAACTGCAAACCACATTCAAAAATTATTCCAAAATAAACTGCACCCAAAACAATCATCTGAGAATGAATAAAGTAACATAAAATAAAACAAAGTCAAGGCAGCAGTGGATAAAAGTAAAATTCAACGTAGAATGCAATGACAGAGTTTCAAAAGAAAGCTTATGTGGGATAAGAAGAATGCAGTTAATTTGCATAATTCTTATGATTTCCTGATCTGAATCACTGTGGGAAAGGTCAACCCAGATGCACATTTTGTCGGTCGGAAAGTCGTGATTTCAAGAAAATCAAACACTTAGTAACGAAGCACGAAATATTCGTACTGTGATGACAGAGGAAAATATCTTGTCTTTGCAAAATTCGAGTGCTCCAAAATATGGTCAAAAAAAGTCGCAGTAGCTCTCCGCTAGCATGTACAGCAAACGTATTTTAGGTACGATAGTGCCAACAAGTAAGAAGAGCTAAGATCAACACCAATACAATACACTACATTATTGACTGAATGTGCATATAGGCTTAATTTTCGTGAATGTTGTGCAGAAATACTAAAACTTAGAATAACCCGGCATGAGCTGTTTCCTCCCAACAATGCTCTACCATAAGTAATCAAAAGAGAGTACTATTACGCCTTTACGTAAACCGATGTGTCAAAGTGGGCACAAGTATTTTGCGGCCTAAAAAGCAAGAAATTAATTAATGACAGAGACATTTGTTGTATAACGGGGGAAATTCCAACTTAAATTTAGTAAGGAAGATGACGAATTTTGAGCCATTAGCATATTTCGATTGGTAAAGAAAAGTGAACAAAAAAATCTGATATGTACAAGTCCGCAATGCAAGCAACTTCTTAAAATAACAATGGCCCCCAGCACCATGAGTGGTTTGACCATGAGCTCGTCTCATTCTTCAACAAAAACATCAAATAATCTTCATTTTCATATGCTAAATGCGGAGAACAAGCACACCTGACATTACGTCTAGATCTGGAGCATATGAAGAACCAGATAATGTTTATGTACAAGTCAAGTTGAAGCTTGAATACTTTGAATTCAAAAACTAATTGGCAAAGACTAATGACTTCAATTCTTCTCCATGATATATGCTGTTAAAATCCAGAAAAGGCTCAGTTCGCTATGAGGCAGTATAATGCAAGAACACCATCTCAAGAATGGTGGGCAGAAATAATTGTTTCAATAGGTCAAAATAGCTTTTTCTGAATATCCTAACCACAGACTTTCCACTGCTACAAAGGCTGTATCGAGATACACTGCCCAGTATCAAACGGAATTAAAAAGGTAATCTATTTTTAAGTTGAAAAACAAAACGTCCATGCTTGCATGTCCTTGCCATCCCTGTTCTACATTTGCACTGAGCAATTTATGGTGGAAACCGCCATTTCAGGCTTCGAAACAATGACAGGAACCCCAAAAATGTCCAAACTAAAACACTGTTGCATGTCAGTTCGCGGGAATCTACACCACAATGGAATTTGGGATGGAACGTCAGCTGCTAGCCATCACAAGAACAAAAAATGCTGACCTAATTCCGGAAATTCCACTGAAACAAGGTCCTTGTAATTCCAATCTGAGGGCGTCTCACAGCTAAAAGAATGTAAGGTGAGCCAAGAATACAGTATCCAGGCAACATTTATAATGTACAAAAAGATAGCGAAAAATATCAAGTTATGGGCGACGTCGGGGTAGTTTAATACTAGCTTTAGTGTTGAAGGCAGTACAGGCACTAATACATGATAACGTCAGCTCATCATTTAGAAACCGTTAACAGCCGAGAATCCTGATAAAAGAAAGGATGAAAATGAACGGTTAAGTGAAGCTATTATGTAAATGCTAGAAGCTGTACTTGACAAATGGAGCAAATACGTAATTTTAGTTCTAAAAGCTAAAACGCTTGTGGACAAAAATTAGCGGAGAAATTTAAAACAAGTTATTCAATTCAAGATAGAGGTATTCTTTGCAATTCAAGTACACTTTGTTACTTTATTGTGGGTAGGGTATATTGAACAGGTGGGAAACCAGTAAAATGCCCCAGATTGGGTAGGGAAAGGTGCGTATGTAATGTGCAAAGAATACTCGGGTCCTAAATCCTATTACTAGTAAAAGGTCTTTGAATTTAAAACACGTAGCTACCTTGATAAATTTGTGACAATAACAATTTACAGAAAACCAGCGAGTCTTAATTTTAAACAGAAACTCGCGTTTATGAGGTAAACTATCGTGGAGTTGAGGAATAAAGGTATGGGCTGTAGATGATGTGTAGCAAAAGTGTAAAAAATTCTCGACGTCCACTAAGCGTTGGGTACAACATTTGCTTCAAGATTATATATGCTGCAAAGAGTTCAATTAAAGTTAAAAAAACAACCTATAAAACCGAGACTATCAGAACAATTTTTATCCGTCGGGGTATCCTGAAGGAATGTAGCAATATTAGTAAACGTGAAATTAGCACACTTTCCACTGGTTACGTAACAGATCAACGAAAGTCTAAGCAATTAAAGTTCCATACTATTAAACGGTTTTCTTTAACAAAACTTTTAAGAGTAAATGACTCACCTGCTCTAATACCCTCGTAGAAATCTTTATCCTCCTACGAGGGAAAAACAGAATTATAAATTTATCAGCTTCAAAAAACGTGACACAAAGAAAACGTTTAGACATATCGGTTGTTTGGCCGGCAAAAATACTGCTTATAGTTCTCTACTGATTTAATGTACAGTTATTATCTTATGGATCCTGCCTGAGATCCTTCCCTCACAGGTTCGCCATTGTGCTCCAACGTTTCTCTGGAAGTAAGACCAGCCTGGACACGGCTTTAGCTGTGGCTAACGCGTCACGGGACTGATAGATCGGTGGCATACAAGACTTCATCTCTCCCCCACAAAATGTTGGTCGCAGGCTGCACCGGTCAGGATAGGGAACCGTGTAAATACATCTCGATAAAAACATCAGTGGTTGTGCCACCTTATCACCACTATCCTCATTATGAATTCACTGTTAAACAATGTTTTATATATCAACGGCGATAATGACGGTGGAACTTCATGTGAAGCTCTCTCTCGCCCGGCAGGTGTCCCATGGTTCAGCAGTGAGGGCCCGGTCGTCATCCCGCTACTACTAGAAGTATCAGAAGGAAATGGTATTTTGAAGAAAACAGAATTGTCATGGAGTGTCTCTTTAAAAGAAATCCCAAAATAACTGCGTATGGGAAAATAATGCATAATCTATGAAATAACGTAGGAATGTTCCAAATAAATCAACAACGCTTACTAGATCAGAAAGCCCGGATAAAACGAAAGAAATAGGCAACAAATCTTGAACTGGAAGAGATTAAAAGGATGTCGAGGATGCAGAATGTGGAGTTGCAGGAACTGTGTTCAATGAAGACAGAAATGAACATGTTGAACAAGAGGCGAAAATCACTGAATATGAGGATGAGCGAAATGTAAATGAAACAATGACAACGGGAGATTTTGATGTAGACAGAGATCAAAATTAATTAGATGACAAGCAAAACGGGATAATGCAAAGCTAAATGAAATTCATGGAAGGGAACGCAAGAGACTACCGACATTGAGGGGAGTAGAAAGGATGAGATTGTCAGATGCAGTGAATACAGTAAATGCAGTACTCAGTAAAGTGAAGACAGATATTACTGCAGTGAATAATCTAATATATTGTGGAGCTGCACTAGTTACGGAAATGTTCGGTATAAAATGATGCAGAAATGATGAGAAGGAACCTTTTTGGAAAAGATGGCTGGAAAACCAACTAAAAGTGCTAAACAAAGATCTATTAACAATTAAAATGCTTATAGAAAAGAGAAAAGTGAAGAAAAAGCATGAAGATCTACTACAGAAAAGATATAATATCAAAGAAACAGGGCTACAGACTACCAAAGAACTAATTGATCAGAAAATTAAAGCTAAAGCAGACAAAATCAAGCGATACAATCAGAGAATCTCAATTTCAGCAGAACTGGTTATTCAGTAACAACAAAAGAAGATTCTATCAGGAAGTAAGCAACGACCAGGACTCGGAGGAAAGTCAACCACCAGATCCAGAAAAAGCAAAAATATTCTGGTCTGATGTCTGGAGCAAAGTGAATAAAAATGAAAAAATGCAGAATGGCTCAAGGGAAGATTAAAATCACAGAAAACACGATTCAGAAAATACAGAGAAAATTTGCCAACTGGAAAGCACCAGGACCAGATGGTGTCCAAAGGTCTTGTTGTCTGAAGAATTTCAAATGCGTACACACGCAGCTTGCATCATGTCTTGCAAAATCCTTAGAGGAAAGCAAAACACCACTGTGGATGACAAAAGGAAGAACGTTGCTTATCTAAAAGATGAATCCAAAAGTACAGTTGCAAGCAATTACAGTCCCATAACATGCCTCCCTCTTGCTTGCAAAATATTGACAGGCATATTTTTTGAAGAAATATACAGATACCTAAAGGGAAAAGAACTATTACCAGAAGGGCAGAAAGGGTGCCGGAGAAACTTCAAAGGAACAGGAGATCTACCATATATAGATGAAATGATTCTGAAAGAAGTGAAAAATCAAAGAAAAAATTTGTCAATGAGATGGGTAGGTTGTGAAGGTGTATGACATGGTTCCACACGTTGGTTAATGGAATGTCTACCAGCCCTGAAAGTAAACCATAATGCTCTTAATCTACTAGGTGAGACAAAGAAATCATGGAGAGTTCAAATGATGTGCAGAAATGAAATATTGGGGCTAAGAATAAAAAGAGGATCTTTTACGGGATGCCTTATCGCCTTTATTGTTTGTTATATCAATGACCCCATTTACAGACATGTTGAGAAAAGCAGCACGCGGGTATAGGCTCGGATCATGTTAGGTTAAAATCAAACCATTTACTGTATATGGATTATTCAAAATTGTATGGAAAATCCCAAGATCTAGAACCGTTAATACAGACAGTCAGGATTTACAGCTCAGACACACGAATGAAATTAGG
>RDPX01000070.1:587197-599697 GCA_003991215.1 Morbakka virulenta | reverse complement strand
CTAGGGATAACACGATCTACGACTACTCATTAAAAAGAAAACTAACAAAACATGTTTTGTTAGCTTTTTTTGTTTTTATCAAAACGTTGAAAATAGATTATTGAACGCTTTAAGGCCCAAATGCTTTGATGGCCGCAAAGCAGTGAAAAAACGATTAATCCAAATTTGACCCTTCTGCGACGAGATATTAAATCATTACGAGGTGATGACTACCAAAATCAGGGATTCAAATTCGCTCGCCCTTCATTGGTTCGACGACATCTGTTCTAAGTACGGAGGGTCGTGAGTTTGAACGTTGTCAAGTCTATTGAAAGTCATTATGATTATGCTTCACTTTTTGAATATACTTAAAAACTGCGTAGAACGTAAAAATAGACACACTAGAGTAACACAGCTGCATTTAATTTCTCTGTGATTGTAAAGTACAAGATTTATTACCAAGTCAACTATAAACGGCACCAACGTACCAAGAGATAAATTGTATTGACTCTTGATACAGATACTTCACTTACGCATAATACTGTAAACATTATATACACAATAAATTGTTTATTGCTTTTATCGAATATTACAGTGGGATTTCAATGTTAACAATGGGGAAATAGATGGAAACGGGGGTGAATTAAAAAGATGAAAAGATCGTTCAGTTAGCTACTGATTTTTTCCAGCATGGATCATTACATCTGATTATCATTTAAATAATTCCAACAATAAGCAAAAAAGTATCTACCACTAGAAGTCTTAAAAATCTCCAACTGGCCTTAAAGAGGCAAAATTTAAATGCTGAGCACTTATGCAGCACCTGAATAAATTTGTTAATTTTACCTTCAGTTGTTTTTGCATCCATTCCGACTTATTTTCTTTCAGCGACTCAACAATAGCCTCAAGTGTCGTAAGAGAGAAATGTCTTCAACATAAAAATCAATAATATTTGGGATTATGCTCAAGATAAATATAGTTGCACAATCTCAAATTATGGCAGGTCTCTTAAACCATAAAGATAGTGCGTACGGTGGAATAAAACTAACCTTCTGTTTACTGTCAGCATGAAAATGAAACATTAAATCCGGCATACCCTGTCTATTTGATTACAAACTATTCTCTTTAGTTGCTTTTTAAGAACAATTACGGTCAATACTGTCCTGCCATTTCAGTTCTCTGTACCATTTTTATGTCAGTCAACCTCCAATCTTCAGGAATTCAACCTCTGTCTATGGGGTTGGTCAGGAAATAACCCTCCACACCTTAAGAGGCATTTAAACAGTCCGAGTTTGATTTCAAATACCCGATATTATTAAATAATTAAATAATTAATATAATTAATAATTAATAATTAAATAATTATATATATATATATATATATATATATATATACATACTCAATCTGCAGACAGTACTGTTTCGTCCTTTGTGGGCTCATCAGTGCAGCACTGAGCTTCTGAGACATAACTCTCTTGCCATGTTGCCGGAGCAAACACAGGTTAAAGAGTTATTGTGGGATCCTGCCAGAGTGCTCAAACTATGCATGCGCAGTGAGCATTGCAATACGCTAACAACAGGTTCCCATCTCAGATAGAGTGCTCAACCAAACTTTGGTAAGGGAGCGTTATATATATATATATATATTTATAACCTTTTTGATAGGTGCATAATATTAGAGATGACAAGAACAAAACCCTGCGAAAATAACTATTACTCAGAAATCAATAATATGTGGAAATACAATAAAGCTGGAAGCCGGGAGTATAAATATACGAGAGATTCGAGTCAATATGGTTAGTATGGTTGGGAATTTTTAGGTGGTCTGAAAAAGGAAGGGGCAGGAGTAAACGTCAAAGTGCACCAAAGGATAAGAAGGATAACAGTATTCCTAAAAATTATCTAGTCCTGCACAAAAGAAAACAAGAGACTACTTCCACAGATAACACAAAAGTCTTAGAATGAAGGGTTTCTGTTTCAAGCAACACATGAAGTATGTAACCTGTCTTTGAAATGATTTCCTTCAGAAACGGTTTATGTTTTGGATATACAACAGTAACTGCGGTCATTTGAGAAAATTACGATCAGCAACAGTGTTGAGTCCATTAAGAAAAGGAATGGTGGATAAAACTTATGCAACTGCTTGATCATGTTTTCTAACATATATCAGTGGTAGAAGCGCTTTAAAAAAGCTTAATTCTCATCGGAAAATATAATGAATAAATGAATTTATTTTTATCAGGTTTCAAGGTGTCGGAATAGCCCATTTAAGTAAAAGGTTAGATTACAAAAATAATCTGATTAAAAATGTTGCACCGAGAGCTTGGTAGAGCAGGTGCCCATGAAACCTGTAAGCACTTGTTCGATGGGGTCAAGATTTTTCATTCACTTTTCTTTATAATGTCAACTCTATCTCCAAAATAATTTCTATAATTTTTCTTCTTTGACCCCACACCAACCATGCTTTGGTTCCAGCGGAAGATTTGTTTGCAAAATTGACCTTGTTAAGAAAACAGCCAAATCTGATTAGCATTTCTCCATGTTTTCAGATTACTTTGGGGTGCCTCACTGACTCAATACTCACTGACTCAATACTCACTGCCTCTTTATCCCAATGCTGTTTTGTTTCCATGCAAGGAATCTTATGGAATCTTTCTTCTACTAACAGAATGACTTAATGACTACCTTCAGAGTACTGGTTTTTCCTCTAACATGACCTGAAACTCCACTGAGACCAAAATAAATACATTCCTTTTTGTTTCAAATTCTCCAATTCAAATAGTGCCTTACTTTTGCATGATGATAAATCCCTCAATATTTGATTTCGTTTTCAAAATGCAAACCTGTCTTAAAAAACGAGGTTGGATGCAAAAAAAGTATTTAAAATCACAAATAAAGCTACAATATTGTCCTGCTTAACTTTACAACCCTTAAACAAGAAATCAATATCCATCAGGCTGTTATAAATGGAACTCTTCAAGGTTGTCGAAATACTGATAAAATTACCTTTCAATATCTTTTATATGTGGTGCCAATGAAAACTGCTCTTCTTTATCGTGCTTGCTCTACATGAATATCAGTGAAAATAGTTATGCATTACATCCAGTATTAAACCTGTTAATGATGATAATTAGATGAAATATACTCAAGGCATTCATATGCATTACGCCGTGTAGCTGTACAACGGAAAATCAAGGATGTACCTTTAACCGGGGCTGACAAGCATGGACATTCATCGGGAGTGCAATTTATTACCAAATAATTGCACGTATATCGTAGTTATTTCAATTGGCCTAATCTGAAATAGAACAATTTTAGGTTTAGTTAGGCGGGTCCTTCAGTACTATTGATTAGTTACAATAACATAAGGTAAAAACACTGATATAAGGTACTTGGCCAGGCACACACAAACTGGTGGGGGCTACAAAGCGACACATGCTTACAGGTAATAGAGTAGGTACCGGCAATGAATGCTAAGAAATACCTTTCTCTCTTTAAAGTGCCTACTTTTTTACCTGTACCCAAGTACCTATTTGTACCATAAAATGTCACAGTATAATACTTGGCTCGTGCTTAATAAACAAGACAATTCATTTGACATATAATTATATTCTCGACGTTTCGGTTGTCATTTCGACCATTCACTTCAACTGAAATTTCAAAATGACTACCACATAAAATACATATAACAAGTCAAGAATATAATTATGTCACGTGAATTGTCTCTTTTTTTAAGTACTAACGACTTCATGGGTTTATCTTAACAATGTTTACTTGGTTCAAGATTTAAGATTTTGAAATTTTAAATATCTGCTTTTTTTGTTTCGATTTTCATTAGCAAATTTTTAAAAAGTTAATGTGCTTCATTCTGTACTGATGAATGACATCCAACTGGTTCAAATAAACAAAAGTGTATCATAAAACAAGAAGAAAATTATACTTGAAATCAAGAAATGCAAAAAAAGCTAATCAGACATCAGCCATGATGATTAACGTCTGATGGAGTACAAGTTTTGTCTTAAAGGAAGGTAAGCGGTAAGCTAAATAAAATTTAAGAATATCTAAAACTTTGTAAACACATCTTTCTCACTGCGTGTACATAAGTTGGGATAACCTTGATGAACCTGATATCCTTTCAACATTCTGTTTTTGACCAAGTAAAAAAGTAAAGTGGTCTGGCGAAAGACGGTGAAAATATTGAAACATAAAAATATTTACTGGGCACACAACCTGTTTGAACAACTCGTCCATAGCAAAAACTATTTTTACCTCATTATGGAACTGTGCCAGTACATCGTCTACAACATCCTGTTGAGCATTCTCCATGTTTGTTAATGTCTCCTCCAGTCGTTCAATCTAAAAATGGAAATATAAAACTTCGTCAAGGCCGCTTAAATGGTGACCGTCTAAACTAACAAATCGAGCAAAACTGACGTTCGGCCTATCCAACATAAGAGAAATGGGGAAAATGGTGCAGTAAGTATAAAACATGAACTCTCTGGCAGGTCTTCCAATAAATGGAAAAATACTTGGCAACTTTTGGGGTTTTTTATATGACAAAGGTCAAAATTTCATTCTTTCAATGTGAACGATAAAACAACTTTCTTACCTGATCATTGTTGACAAAATGAGTAGCGACACCGGCATGATGAGTATCTCTCCCTTTCAACCTAAAGCCTTAAAAACCAAGAAGAAAAGTACAAATATTCATCTTACAAACAAGGCCATTCAATTATACAAAAATGAAATCTAACAAAACTATTGGGAAAAGGCGGCCCATTGAGCAACCTGCAGATATCTTGTATGTCTCTTCTATTTAAATAGTATTTAACATAAAAAAACCCAAAACGATAAAATACATCGACTTTTCCTTAGCATGCCAAACAATGCTTAATCTTTCTTGTCTGGTATCCTTTCCTGCTTGGGTAGTACAGCACGGTTGACAGCTCTATGAGTAATATATTTAATAAAATATAATATAATATATATAATATAATATAATATAATATAATATATTATACTATAATATAATATAATATATAATATATTATACTATAATATAATATAATAAAATATAATATATTATACTATAATATAATATATTATACTATAATATAATATAATATAATATAATATAACATAATATAACATAATATAACATAACATAATATAATATAATATAATAAAATATAATATAATTATAATATATTCACCATTAAGGGGAAGTTTCCGATTGTCTTAACTACCTCCCACACTCATAAATAATTGCAGTTATTTACATTTAATACGCTTTTGCTTTTACCTAACGTTTTTACTTCGGGTTTCTACATTTGCCAAAAACTATCTTTGCACAAATACTATTAAATTCACAAATCAAACATTACTATTTCATATTTCTTCCAACTCCATTCTTTTCTTCTCATGATTTAAATGGTACTGCTTGCAAATTTTCCTTCTTCTTTCTTATTGTTTGAATAAATTTTTCTAACCCAGGTCACATTTGCGACTTACCAGTTAATGCTAAAAATGTTCCAAGCCCTTTCGTTAGCCTTGGAAGAAAATAGCCACCACCGACATCAGGAAAAAATCCTAAAGAGTAACAAAATAAGAATCTACAAGGTAGCCAAAGGAAGATCAAAGGGTCTTATTAAATAAATAAAAAACATAAAAGGGACCTTCAGTTTTATGGAGTTATTTTGTTGGAAATATTTAGGGAATTCTAAAAAAACATTGTTTACAATGTATTATTTTTGTATTCCTTTTTGTACAAAAAACCCTCTCAGAATATTGATAACAGAAATACCTGACAAAAAAGGAACCATGTGATATGATATTTATTATGGAATTAACTTATAAATTTTGTTTCAGAAGAGACAAAGTTTAAAGCCAGTTATCATAAGGGTCTATGACGAAAGAAGAATTTTTAATAAAAGGAATTAATTCACTTTTACGTTGAATTGGTTTAGGATTAAAAGAAAGAGAAAAACAACCGATAGAGAGGTGTTCCTGAGTCGAAGAGTAGAATAAAAGAAGCTACGATCATAAAAGAATTTCTGTTCTTATTAAACCACGACTGCGATGGGGTGAGAATTCCGTGATTAGCAAATAGCGAGTTAGACAGAATGACATAAAGTCAACAAAAGGTTTATTCTGGATTGATGTTTGTGGCTGGTTCTGCACAAATCGTCAATTCAAAAGCATGACAAACGACATCGTATCACGAGAAGGTAAAATGGACTGACAAATAGCACTATATGAGCATTTGTATGTTAAAAAGGTGTGTTTAATTACCAAACCTTTACGCGGATACGATAACTTACAGGCTGAATTCACTTACGTGAGAGACAAGTGAAGCACAAATCTTTTCTACCTCATTTCTTGGCATATAAATATGTTTCTTTTGAGATCCCTAGCCACAATCCAGAAAAATGGCTGCGTAAATATTTTTTCTGAAATAATACAAACAATTTTATCCACACAAAGCATATACTAATAATCTCGATTGGCTGCGAAAGCAACTTCCGCTTTTATTGATTTACAACTCAGTCAAATTGGGTAGCCACGTCAGTACAAAGTCACATTGCTAAAAATTGGGTGCAGTGTGGTAAAAATACCATTACACATACTACCTCAAAAGAGAAAAAAAAATTAGTACTGCTAAGAAATTGCAGTGACCACATCGGGAGATAAATTGCCCTTGGAAAAAACATCCAAACCTCACTGATGTAACTGCGCAATATCAACCATATTCTCAAATGCTGACGTTTCAAATAGCACTAACGATCGTCATCAGGTTTTTGAAAACTTTGAAGCAACTGAAAATAAATTATTTCTTGAATGATACGATTCAACAAGGGCCTTGAGAAGCCTTAAGAAGTCATTGTTATCATAGGTCATATTAAAAATACTAAGTATTATCTCCTGTCCAGGAATTAAGTAATCCATCAGGCTAGTTTCCTAACGGCAAACTATTATAATGATTCTGATAAAATCTATTATTATTGTTGTGTAGGAAACAAGTATGACAAAGTTGGAGCCGGATTTAGGGGGTGTCAAAATTTGGAAGCAAATACAAGGTAATGAAATTGCCAATTTACAATTAAAACCTCCAAAACCCTCCTAGAATTTCACAAATTTCCATCACAATTTCATAAGAAATCCAAGCCCGAAACGAAAATACTATCGCCAAACTTGTTTTTGTATCATATCAATTGCTATTCTTTAAAAGGAACCTTACCAATGGCCGTTTCTGGCATTGCAAAAAGCGTTTTCTCACTGGCAACTCTGTATCGGCCATGTACTGAGAGCCCAACACCCTAAAATCACAGAAGAGCGTAAATTCAGACTTCCTGATTCAAACATGAATTCAAAATAATAACTAGGCGATTGGTACATTAAACCATGTCGCTCTCTAAAATAAAAATTAATGTTCTCAGTACATAAAAAAGTACCCTACTTCCATTCATGGTTAAAACTACAATCGTTCCAAAAACGTGCAAAAAAATATGATTACTTTCTCTACAAATTACAGTGAAAAAGCAAAACACGAATTAACACTTTACTCAAAAAATCAGTGGGATGGGTTGTAAGTCATATATAGCACCTTCGAACATTGATTTGCTGTTAAATATCACTTCTTAGCGGAAATAAAATATAACAAATCTTAATTTTTATAAAGATAGGTATCGGGTTACAATCTGCGAGGTAGATTTATGAATGCTATCACTTATCGCAATCAGCACTATCACCATTTTCACCATCACCTTGCCTTTGTTTTTACCATTTTCTTTCCACAGAAGGCAAAATACCACTTTTTGGAATATTGATATAGAGTTCTCTTGAAGTAAAGATAATGAAAAGTTTTTCTTATGTTTTTAAGTTGTCAATATCAAGCAAGGGAAAAGACCAAGTACAATATATGGAGTTGCAAAATCTCGCAGTCATCAGGGAAAAGCAAAAATGGGAAAATATAGCGCTCGTGGTTACTAATGGAGAATACGTCTTGCTCAAAATACAATTCACTAATCTCAATCATAACTAACTAAAATAAACCAAAATACTAACTACAGTCCAAACACTCTAAATTGAACCTGGTGCTTTTCATAAATAAAAACGCTGAACAGACTTTCTGTTGTGAGCTTTAAATGGATGGTTCCATGCAGTATATGCATACTGTCAACGTCCCGGTAATTAATAACATTTTCTGAATTGTCTATCCTAGTTGAAATTAAACGACAGCAAAGCAATTAGCTCTGTATTTCATTCATTTGAAAATGACAGAAAAAATACAAAACCAAAATTAAAGTGAAATCAATGAAATCAAGTATGTTATAAGTGAACAAAAATTTTAGCACTTAACTGACTAAGCATTCCAGTTAAGCTTAGCACCTACGCTGTCACACCTTTCACAAAATCAAGTTTACTACAATTTTCTTAAAGCTCTCCGCCTATCTCAGCTATCAACCTTACTACTACCCTAAACAATAACCCGTGGTTTCCAGAATGTCTAACTCTTCTTCTCCTCTGCATTATGCTCAGGCAACCTTTTCTCATCCTATGGCTATTTCCTATTTCGTACAGATCACTATCTCCAAAAAGGTCATTCAATATAACAAAATACCTTACCCCGCCCATAGTGATTCCGTTTACAAGAGCCACAAACGGCGTCTTCAGCGTTCCTAATTTGAAAAAAAAGAAAATGATTTATAAAATTTCATATATCCAAAAAAACTATAACGATATCTAATGTAGGAATTTTAGGAATAAATAAGCAAAGCACTAAATAAGCAAAGCACTGCAAATAATTACGCAAAGCAAACATGACAAACCTATCGGTTATAGGCTTCGAACCTACGTCACAATTAAAACCCAAGCTAACAAACGGTAGATGGCACCCAAACGACTAACTGCTTCAAGTCATAATACCTTGAAAACGAAGTTATGTACAAAAGTTCGTACGCTTGATGGAATGAGCATGACGAAAACTAATGTAAACATACCATTGGTAGTTAATGTTGCTGTAACAACTATAAACTCGTATTTATTTTCTGGTTTAACAATATATAAAATTTTGTCCTTTACTCCTTAGCTAAAAATCTGAGCAAATGCATGATTAACATGAGAACACTAGTGACTACGGAGGTATGCAGTGCAATTATGCCAACTATGCCTTCTTTCTTTCTATTGTTGTAAGCTGTAATACAACTGTGGTAGAGAACCCCCGGTAGGTATCCTAGCAGAACTTTCAAACCAAACCGGAAAGGATTTCACTGTGTAGTAACGGCCCAGATACCCATGAGCGGCTCGCGCTCTTCAAGATCATTCATGATGAACATAAGAAGGTTATTTTACGAATTGCCTCGCTTTTTCTTAATTAACGGTATTTTTATCTTTGTTTTTCTTTGTTTTGTAACGCATTCCAGGACGCACATGGAGACGCATTCGTTTGTGTGCTGAGAATGGCGGTGGACACACAGACATATTGGATCCATGATAGTGTGATTCATCGTCACTTTATTGATTGATCACTGGATATCATAATTGTTTGTTTCAATAAAATTTATTGGTCAGCGATGAACCCTTCTTTTCTTCTACAAGTCTCATGTACAATTTTGTAAATTTATGCACTGGTTTCCGTAAACGCATGCATAAAGGCGGAGTGACCAGGGACTTTGTGGCCACCCTGTAGATAGAAATTTTCGCAGCTCAACCACTAAAGTTTTACAACTCAAGAGGACTTAAAATCTCAAATTGGTCTTGCACATATTTTCCCATATTATTCCCATATGAAAAAAAAATTCCAAGGGGAAATGTTTTCGTTTTCCCTTTAAAGAAATGTTTTTAACTAAAATGACTTCAGAATACGAGATAATTAGCAACACGTTATGGAGGAAAGGAAGACTTTTTTTCTAGCATAAAGATTAGTGGTCTAATCCTCAGAAAAATTTTCACATGGTTCAATTTTTGTGTACAGTCCGCAAAAGTTTTTATTACCTGAAAATTCCTTTCTTCAAAATACTTTTCTCTTTTCTGTGATGGTTCTCTGAGCTTAAAATATAACTCATTCAAATCTGTATGACATTTTTTACAAATATGTTTTATGAAATTACTTTGTGGGAAAAAATTACATTTGTCTATTATTACGCTCTATGTATCGCAAAAATGTAACCTAACAATTCTTATTCTTGTTCTGAACGTAGTTTTGTGCTACTGTTTTTCCTTTGTGTCAGACTTGAAAATAATAAGACATAGTACAAAGTTTGAATTCCAATTAAAAGGTCTCTGATTAATCTCATCCCAACGCATTCCATCCCTGTTCCTGAAAAGTATTTTTTATGACATTACACAACGCAAAAACCTTCTACACCAAGGGAAACCACTACCTACACGTCTACGTTAAAGTAGGGTGGTATGTTAGGATCAACGTATCTCTTTTCTTCATTTGAAGTGCTTGAACGTGTCTGAAGGAAGTCTCAATATTTTTTTTCTGCCTTATTAAACTTTTCCTTTTAGCGTTTCTTCACCATAATTTTTAACGAACTCCTGACACTCGAATATTTCGCAGACAATTTGCGAAATTTCAGTCTAGCATATCAATAGAATTAATGGGCATCAATATCAAGTATTGTTGAGTTTTTTAATGTTTAAACTCTAATATAAAGTCTTTCATATGTACATAATGTACGTTGGCAAATACGAAATAAATATAGTGCTATTGTCTGCAGCTACACAGATTTTGGCATATACCTATTGCATAGTTTAACTTGTATTCTTCTGCAAAAAAAGTTTTTGTTAGTGATCCTCCACGTTTTCCTTCTTCTGCTATTGCTAAAAAGCAAAATAGAAAGTAACACATGATGCAACAGTAACAAAATTCATTTTTTCATTCACATGCAAAGTGAGTCAAACGGGAAAATTACATTTAATCATACTCAATACGTAAAAACACATGAAGCAATGTACGAGAAAAATTACTTCCAAAGAAATTTCAACTTCTAAAATCATAGCCTAAGTCAATAGTAAGAAATTAATGAGCATCAAGCATTTTTCTACCCCTAATACAAGAAGTGACAGAAGACGAAATTTTTTGAGGTGCTCTTTGTCAAGTCTGCAGAGACATCACGTACGACAAAATAAAAATCACACAGCTAGAATCTTTACCTTACGACGTCACAACAAGGATTAACCAATAAAAATGTATGAGCACAATACAGTAAAATGTTTAAGAACTGAACTGAACAATAAGCAGAAAAGGAAATCACGTTGGCCAAATTTAGCAAGTATAAAATAGTCTGCGGGGGTGCTGATTAAATGATAAGAACGTCAATGATGCTATGTCAGAAGCAATACATCATACAAACGTCGAGGGAATGATAACAGAAGATAAAATCTACTAAAAAACGTCCTGTACACCCTTTATTTATATGCATTTTCATAGGAGGAACAGTCTGCAATTGCATTTACTGTAGATTCTGTTATTTTAGCTCGTTTTTAAGTCTTCACCTGCAGTGTGTATACAAAGTAATCAACAGTTTGTAATGATTCCTCAAACCTTTCATTCAATACGTCAGTGTAATGATTGTTAGGGAGGCATATTATTTTTTTCACATCATTTGCTGGTCACAACATAAACACTGATACGTTAAAACGTGGTGAATTACGCAACTCTTTGCTGTGGTGTTAATTGGAAAGCGTTGATACTGCGGAGGCGTATTGGTTGCCGTTTTTCTTACAATTGTGGAAATACAAAATAAAAAAAATCAAATCATCACTGCAGGCTACATTTAATTTTTGTTGTTGACCTTGTCAATATACTGCAGATAAGTCATATTGCATAAAATCATCAAAACTAAAAGCTCATAACCAATGGCAATGATATTGGATCACCCAAATATGATAACCTTTGCCTATAAACATGTACAAACTTATCAGATAATGTGCGTCTTTTAAAATGTTCCTTACCTCGTACATCACCGCCAGCACAGAATGCTTTTTCACCTGCTCCCTTCATAATAATAATACCAACAGTAGGATCCGTCTCCCATTCCTTAAAAGCAAAGGCAAAAAATGGTTCAGCATAAATATTAAGTAATCATTGACTTTTAATATTTAACTCCTCAGACCAAATATAGTTATTTGCAGGGATCAATATACAAAGAGAAAAAAAATCGAGTGTGCAAAGAGAAAGAGAAAGGGTGAGATAGATAGATAGATAGATAGATAGATAGATAGATAGATAGATAGATAGATAGATAGATAGATAGATAGATAGATAGATAGATAGATAGATAGATAGATAGATAGATAGATAGATAGATAGATAGATGGATAGGTAAATACTTAGATAGTTAGTTAGATAGATAATTTTCAAAACACACATACACACATACACACATAAACAGAGAGAGAGAGAGAGAGAGAGAGAGAGAGAGAGAGAGAGAGAGAGAGAGAGAGAGAGAGAGAGAGAGAGAGAGAGAGAGAGAGAGAGGGAGGGGGAGAGGGAGAGAGAGAGGCAGAGAGAG
>RDPX01000070.1:496678-566663 GCA_003991215.1 Morbakka virulenta | reverse complement strand
ACTCAAGGGAATGCAGCAAGGGTTTATTCTTTAAAAAAGGAAGAATTTGCGAAAGTTGTTGAAATTTTTCGAACATTTGAATAACTGATTTTGAATTGTATCCTTGTATTGAAAAACTTTAACATGATTTTAATGGTTATTTTTAATTTTTTGGTTTCTATTTCTTTGAACTTCTCTTTTCGCCAAAATTTCAACAACTTTTGCAAGTTCTTCCTTTTTTAAAGAATTACTAATAATAATTACTAATAATAAACATTTTGCCAAAACTATGGCTTGAGGACTGTATTTCTAAAAAATCTCAATACCATAGCTTTGATCCTTCATGCTTTATGAGCATTTCAGTATCGATAAAATTTCAGAAAATTTTTAAATTTTAGTGTTTAAACCCATTTTTAGGTGGTTATTTTCATTTGCCAGTGTGTTTATTTGTTTATGGCAGTCTTTTCATCAAAACTATGGGTAGAAAACTCTCTTTTTACACAATTTCAAGATCACAGCTTTAATTCTCTATGATCAATGCACCACTCAAATTGCAAAAATTACAAAAATCTGAATTTTTTGAAGTTTTTAAGGCCATGAAATGTGGTGAACCTCTCAAATACCCAGAAGTTTTATTTTTTTATCATAATATTTCCTCAATAGGGTGTCTCTGAAAAATATTCAGCCTTGGGTCAAGTTGCCCACAGAGCCACTTTTGGATTTGAAAATTTGCTAAATTTTTCATAATTTAAAGCTGATGCAGATTTTAATGACCCCTAAAATTCTAAATATTTGCCAGAAAACTCTCAAAACTTCCAAATAGCCAGTACTTTGTCCAAACTATCCAGAAAGATCAATGGCAAAAAAGCTTAATCAGGTACTTTTTCGTAAAATCTACATTAAAATCAGCCTAAATTTCAAATTTTGCATTTTTTTAAAGATTTTAAGCTGCCATTATGAATTTTTCAAAAATTTTGACTTGATCAAAATTTACTTTTTTTAGAGTATTTTATGAGTTCTTTATGATTATAAATTTTCAGATATGTCACTTTAATACAAGAGAAAGTATAGTTCCTCAAAAATGCTTGTAAATTCAAATTTCCTACCAATTTACAAAATTTTGCATTTCTTTGCAACCTTCAAACAGTGATATCTTGAGAATTACTTGAGCAAATGACCTCAAATTTTGAGTGTCTTAGTTTCTCATAGTTACAAATCAAATATCTGAAAATGAGCTAATTTTGAAGAGGTCACCTGGGAACTATTTGATCATTTGACATGGAATGACTCTTCTATTCCCCAAGTGGGCAAGGAGAATTTGGAATTTTACAAAAGAAAAAGCCATTGATTGGCATCAGGTAGGGTATCCAACCAAGAAAATCCTCACTGCCAAAACAAAGTCCCTCTGAAGGGCACTGTCTGGGCCTCAATTAATGGGGGAAGACGATGCTAAAACCAAAGAAGTTGTAGCTGTACACAGAAATTTTACTATTGTTAGCATGTTCTTGAAGAATAGATTGAGCAAACCCCATTGGTCAGAAACTGCTTTTTTCACAAGCAACGAACTGTAATGGTATTAACTCTTTTAATTCGAACATTTGCAAGCTTTGGGCTTTTAAACAAAATGATCCAACAAAATATAGTTTATAGCTAATACAGTTGAGCCAAATGCCAATACTGTTTCTTAGAAAAGTGAGGATTGTGTTCCAAGACTTGTTTATCCTTCATTAAATCTTCCAAAAAATCAAACATGTGTCTTTGAATATTGTGATATCCTTGTTGCATAATATGGCAAGGTGACATCTCTTTCTTTCCTTGGAAAAACCAAGCAAGGTACTTAAAACAATGTAATTCTGTATGGTATACGTTGTAGAACCCAACTGTTTTGGACAACGATTCAAAGCCTCTTGCACTCTTTCATGTTTGTTTTTGCAGATTCGGCCTTAAGAAAAAAAGGGTTTTACAGGGAAGATGGTGAAAATGACTGCATAACAATTAATGGAAATGAAAATCGATTTTGAACATTAACAAACATCACATCAGCATTTGAGCGTTTTTGTCCTGGGCTACTTAACTGAACTGGGTTTGGCAGCTTCTATAGTGCCGGTAACCGGTGAAATGAAAAAAAATCCTATTTTGCCTTGTCAAGTGAAACTAACATTTTATTGATTGATCAATCAAATGTAGTGACGTGACTCTAACATTGACCAATGAAAATGTTTACAGCCAAAATAGGTTGTTTTTTCATTTCACCGGTTACCGGCAACATAGATACTTCGCTTATACAAATTACAGGGCTGCCCTTTTGACTTGAGCATGGCGGACGAGAAGGATAACTGGATCAGTGTCTATCCTTCAACCTTTACTTCCACTAATTAGTACAAAATGATTATGTTGCTTGTAATCTGCATTCTTAAAATATTTCCCTTATTAATAGAAACTCGAATTCACTGGGTCAAATTCAACAGAACCACGTGGAATAATGAAAAAATAATAGGGTCAAAATTCTCTACAAGTGGGCCTATCAGAAAATCCTCATAAGCAAACTCCGACGATGCCATCACCTTACATACCTCAATCTAATGCTTTGACGTGGCCACATCTTCAGTGCACAAATGCACAATTGTTTCCTTGGGAATGTAAACAAGACAATTTGTTGAAAACTCTGATCAGTTCGAAGCACTTGGACGCTGTTCCAGACAGAGTTAAGATTTGGACCCAGTTGAGACTTCGACTCACTATGAAGCTACTGGTTTAAAAAGAGGCAAAGGGCAAAACCAACAGACACGCCCCCTTAGAGGGGAAAAGGGATTCACAAGTGATATTTGAATAAACCACAATATGATCTTAATGATTTCCACCCTGCGCGGCTCCGTGATCAGTCTCTCAGTATTTATCAGGAAGGTTACGAAAGAGCTGGCATTCAAATAAAAGGTAAATTAAAGTAAGGTTACCTTTTTACGATCTCCACTTCTTTTTTTCGCTTACAATGACGAACATTAGTCCTGCCCTTCGCTTTCCTTGTAATCGCCTTAAGAAAAAAAGACAAGTTCCTTTGGTCAATGGAACACGGTAATCCAGAAGCTTATAAAGCAATGTGATTGTTCCAGCTCTTCCTTTGGAAACCAAGAAATTGATTGAACAGAGAACAACGCAAATAAAAACTTGAACTGTCTTTGCAATGGGTTGGTGAAAAACATTCAGTATTCACTTTGACAGGTACACGACAAAATCGATACTAAGAAGACAAAAATGTAAAAATCTAAAAAATCACAACATTAGTAGGTGTGATATAAAAATCAAACAACACTGAACGACAGTAACTGTTTTACGGGGGGTTAGGGAGCCGCGGGCCCCTCTCTTTTGGAGGCTTAAAGTGGGCCAGTCCCGCTAGGTAAAAAATATGCATTTTCAAGCAAGGAACCAGCAGATGTTTTTGCCCCCAAGACCTGCAGTTCCTAAAGCCGTTCCTGTTCAGTGGTCATATGCATGGGATATCGATGGCAACTACAATGATTGGAAAAATTAACGGTAAGCTAAAATTTTTTAAAACCAAGTAAGCTTCTCAGATAACTAACTTCGCAAGTTAGTTTTAAACGCTCTTGTTAAACCTCATTTTGATTATCCATGCTCCTAATGGTACCCATTGTTGAGTAAAAGGCTGTCCAAATCATTACAGTCTCCAGAAAACAAATGCATTCGTTTTTGTGTCAATTTAACAAACACGTCACATGTTGGGGCTACATAATTTAAAGCTACAAATTGGGTCCCCACAAAACATAGAATAAGCAAAATATCTGTGTAAACATAATGAACTTCTTTAAGCAAACTGCTCCAGCTTATGTTGACGAAATATTCCATGCATTCAAACAATATTTTATTCGAACCACTTGGCTTATGCAACCCATGTGAGTCCTGATTGCAAGAGAGTCCCATGACTAGAGCAGCATGCCCTCACAAGAACCTCAGTGTCGGCACTTGTGTTTGCCACTTGATATTTAAGATACGTTTTAAGCATTTTTGGTGAAATCATTCAAGTCATTTAATGTCTTTGGTGCAATGTCTATGTCCGCGATGAATACATCAGTACGGTTAGCAGGCAGACTCACACAGTGGTTAAAATCTCCACTGAAAAAGTGTTAAACACAACTAGCAGTTGTATTAAAGCAAAGGATGTGCCAGCAATCATGAAAAAGACAGTTGCAATAAAATAATGGGAAGGGTACATTGCTGATCAATAAGGAGTTGATTGGACCTTCAATACTAAAAGAAGAGGTAGAATATGCACTAAAAAAATGTAGGAGGGAAAAGCAACATGCCTGATAACATTTCAAAAGACGTGTCTGAGACTATTGGTGAATTCGGTTCAGATAAACTAAATTCATTTTTGAATAATATTCATGAGTCTTGATCTATACCATAAGACTTGACAAGGTCAATATTTATAGCATTTCCCGAAAACTAAGGGCAATTGATTGTGAATTACAAAGCACGATTAGTCTGATGAGCCACATTGTCAAATTATTGCTGAAGGAAATCATCAAGAGAACAAAGAAAGAATTCTATATGGAAATCGTAGTAGAAAAGTGCCTTTTTATGAAAGCTAAGGTCACTGTCAAGTATTTTTTTAATTTAAGGAATATAATAGGGAAAATGGAATCGAAAACCAGACTGATTTATCTTGTTGCTTTATTGATTATAGTAAAGCCTTGAAAAAAGTCAGAGATTAAGAGTTGGTTAAGGTTTTGCAAAGCCTGTATATTGATGGCAAAGACTTGCCGCTGATTAGAAACCTCTGCTGAGAACAGGATGCAGCCATACGAATTGAAAATAATATTAGTGACTGGGTCCCATTACGTCAAGGTGTAAAACAATGGTGTGTTATGAGCCCTGATCTCTTCTCCCTATACAGTGAAATGATATTGCGTTAAATCATAGGAATGGACGGAATATTGGTGAATGGGAACAGCATCAATAATATCAGATTTGCCAAGGATACAGAGTTAATAGCATCAACTTAAGCAGGTCTCCAAGGTTTGTTAAATACTGCTATTAAAAAGAGTAGAATTATGAGTTCATCACATAAAGCTAAGAAAATTTTTTGTTGTTGTATCCAATAAGCCAATTACACCCACATTCAAACTCTTTATAGATGGAGAGGAAATAAAATAAGTGAACAAATTTAACAATCTCGGCAGTATGATTACATCTTATGCAAGATCTACAGCGGCAGTGAAAAGAAGAATAGCCACAGCTGAAGATGCTTTTGAAAGACGCGCCACTGTGTTGAAGAGAATCATAATCACCCAAACATGGTTTGGATTGATTAGGTGTGAAAGGCATTGAAAGGCATTCTCATTCGCCTTGTCAAAACTCAAAAACGTGATATAGTGTTATGTTAATAGGCAATAAAAATCTACTTTTAGTTTTAATTTGAATTTAATTGGTCAGTGATAAATACGAAACGAATTGTAGTGTTGTAGTATATTTCACCAATTGAAATAAGCACCAAGTTGATTAAATAAAATAAACCCAAGCTTTTGTTTTGAAAAATATCTAATCCAATAAATTAATACAATGCTTTCTTAAATATAGTTAATGAACAGAGGTGAAGGTCAAGAAAAGATAGGCAAGTGTATCACCTTAGTCGGATTGATTATCCTGGGTGAAAGGTATTGGGTAGGAAAGCAGCAAGGAAATTTCAAACCTAAAGCGTGGAAAAAGAAAGGAAATTCCTGAAAGTTTCCATGCTATGCTTTCTATCCTTGCAACGTCGTCATTTAATGGACAACAAAGCAGCCTAATCAGCAGTGTCTATTTATTGCATGATTATGAATTTCAAATATTTTGATTGTTCACTAAATTGTATGTAGAGAGAAAGCAATATTTTTCATAAAAGAGAGATAGCAAAATTTACTACAATATCAGAAAAGCAAACGCGAGCTTGAGAGGCAAGTTTTGAACATTCATTGACTCGTGAAGCCTTCTTAAGGTGCCAACAATGTCCCAGAGTGTAACATTTTGTTTTATACCATGATCTGCCGTGCTTATTTAAGGCTTTTGAAAAATTCCATTAAAAAGCTAGACTCTAAATTTGTCCGTTGGAATACGAGAAGTTGGTTATCAACCTTTTAATTTATTGGAGTATTCGAGAAGCCACCAATAGTTTTCTGTGGCGACTAATAAACAAAATAACCTAACCATAGTTTGTGCCACTAAGTGTTTTTCTTTAATATGGTATTATATTTGGGAGCCTCTTTTTTTTAGAGAGATACAATCATTGCCTGTATGGGGTACACGAGACAACAACAATTTGACCCAGTGTGCAAAAAGACACCGTCCTAGCTTCTCTATATTAGCCAACAAATTTGACCATTTAATCTTGGAAATTCTGAGGTATGCCAGCCCATTCACCAAACTTGGTAATGACAATGTTGTAGAAACTGTCAAGACCATCTTAAACGTAACTCAGAGACGACATTTCAGTCACTCTCAGAATTCATAGGCTTGTTCAAGAGCTTAATCATCACATGAAAACCCTGTACGACCTTTTACACAAGGGAACAGCCATGTAATCTTACCGAGCCGTAGTCAAAACATCAAGTGCTGTCTCTTAACTAGATTGCGGTAGTAAAATGTGGAATCGACTTTTGATCCTTAGTGTTTGCAAGGACTTGGGGGAATCAAAGGGTTGATTCCCAGGTGAAAGGTTCCGGCACCCCAGTTAGTATTAATGAATATCTGTTTCATAAGAAGACGGTCTTGGAGAAGCAACCTTTTTTCCATTTAACATACCCTCTAGATTTTGATAATTCTGAATTTGAGCTGTAAAGAGCATTGTAAGTATAAGCTGTATAAACAGATAGACCTAGGAATAGTTTAGTATAACCATGCTTAAACAAAGAAATGAGCTTACATCCACCGGAAATATCACTGAATCGACTTAACCGCAAGTCAAGCACAAGAAATGAACCCTGAAACGCTTCCTTTCGTCAAACTGAAAGTAAAGGGCAAGAAAACAATATATATATATATGTATACAACATATTATTTTATTAGAAAAAAAGGAGTAATTAAATGATTTACATTTTCTTTTTCTGACATATGTTATCGGTAACTTAAAATTAGAAATTTCACCATAGGTTAAATGCTTTGATTGGTTGAATGTGACGAATTTTTTCGTTCTGTTTGAAAACTCTTTTTACATATATATATACATACATCATTTTTTTTCTTTCTCTCTGCGGATAGTTCATTCTTATGTTTTTTCGTTGTGTTGTCCTTTGTGTTGTGGTGTGGATTGTTCATGTATGGATTGTCCCATTATTGTCATTTTATCAGCCAAATCCATCTTTGGCTAAAGTTTTCTGAGTGTTTCTCTCTAATACTATAGATATATGTAACGAATTTCACAGCTGGCACAAAAAAGGAGATTTTTGTACCCACGACAATTTATTACTTGGCCACTTGGAGGGACAAAATATCAAGTGGCGAAAAACCCAAATGAGATAAATACTATACGTGATGATGATGATCCTACCATCCAATTTAATGACATTTTTACATGACGTCATTGGTTTCTAATCAACTACTTTAAGACTCTTTACTATCCCAGTCACCAATAACCAACATCCCTGTATTATGTTACGTACATCTTACCTTTTTTATACTTTTACTAGTTATATCAATATCGCTTGTCCTTCATAAATTGTATCGAAAAAAACTTACCAATCAGCTTTTTATTGTTTGAGTATATACACGAGGCAGAGGATAAGTGCTATTTTTCGGTATACTTACATTAAGATAAAGTAAAACATGCTGTGTAGTTAAAAATTCCATTCATTTGATAGTCTGGAATGTATATACAGTAAACTCTTCCTTATATCACTCACTTCCCTTACATAAATAGAGAAGTACATTTTCGGACGCCACTGTAATCGTCCAGAAGGTAAAACAATTTTTTGGTAGTTTTTTGCCCAAAATAGTCAAAGAACTGTTCTTACCTTGAAGTCATCGGGATCTCTCGGGATAAGGAATGGAAATACTTGTTCAGAATCTGCCTGCAGCAATGGGGTAGTAATTTACCATTTACAAATTATGAACAGAGTGCCGAAGGCTTAGATATTGCATTCCGTTCTCACGCTTTCCCAATAAATCTAAAACAAATTCTCTCCGAAGCTGTCCTGCAACATTTAAAAAAAGCACGATTTTATCTACAAGCATTGAGATCTAGTCGAAGGGGAGTAGTAGTATTTTGAGTAAATTGAAACCTCAAAATAAAATTTAATTAGACATCAAACAATATATGCAATGAAAATAAAATATAAAAATTGGACAAGTCAGAATACTGAGTAAATGGGTTAGCTGATGAAACTTTAATTATACCTGTCTGTTAAGGAATCCTGGGAAATAATGATAAAATTGTAACCTCGACAAGAAAACCTATCTGGGGTCAATCTTAGCTTATAGTCAAATTAAAGTAATTGTGTCTCCTTTACCATACCCATATACCCATTTTCATTCATACCCAGCTTTTAATTTATTAGTACCAACAGCCCATTTCATTTTACCCACACAATTTCAGTTTCACCTGTTGGACGCACCATACCTTTCATCAATAATTTCTTCATGAAATTATTTTTTTGAATAAAGATTCAAACAAAGACTCTTCTCAATGGAAAAGAGTGACAGCGATGCCAAGCGATTTTGGCTCATCGTGTTTCGGTAGGCACTCTTGATTCGCTTAATTGTTTAGAAAGAACGTTCTACCGAGGCTGAAGTTGTAGGAATCGTTAAAATCAACTCACAGAATTTAGCCACTTGCGGCATGGTTTTAAATAACCCTGTCGTGAAAAGGATCTCTGGAATGGCACGAGGAAAAAAAGAGCCATAGAGCTATCAAAAGCTTCAACCTCTCTCTCGAGCTTAACAAGGTCAAAGTGGCGACCATGTACATTTAACAGTGAAGTAAAAGCAGCTCTCGGAAATTCTCTGCCATGTTGCTCCAGTCTTTCTGGATTAAGAAGTTCAACAAAAGAAAGAGCCTGCAGGGAACGGAACCTTACTGCTGCATAATATGATTAATGATTTCAAAGAATAGCCTTGTTCTTTGAGTCTTGAAGCTTTGTTCTAACGAGCCTTCAAATGCTTCTCTCTTTCGAGGAGGCTCCGATTCAAACTTATCATTATTGATCGCAGACTGCTGCCAAATTTGGTGATAACACTCCTCAGTCCTAAGTCTAGCACTAATACCATCTGCCTCCTTGACCTTTGCATTACAGTACGAGATGTGAAACCTCTTTGTTTAGAGAATAGTAAATAATATTTGTGTGTGAGGAAATGTACTTTGGGAAACTCAAGCAAAAATAAAAACTCAACACTCTTCGATGTCGAGGCATATCCACTTGCAGCATCCACAGTGTCATCATTCCATGGCTGCGGATTATCACTAATGTCTTTTAAAAAATGCTAGAAGATCACTTAAAATGGAATGAACCATCCTGACCAAACGAGCATTCGAGTGTTAACGAGTTTTGGACGCAGTTGGAACCCTACGTTTCACAAATTGATGTAAATTGGAAGAGAGTTTTGGAGAGCTAGAAAAGAATGAGAAAAGCCCAGTTAACGTGGAGAAAAATCGTTTGCAGGAGTTTATCTTGCAAACACTTTCAGAGAGAACAAGATTAAGTTTATGAACACAGCAATGAACAAACGAGGCTTCGGGGTATTTTATCCTGACTCCCGCACTAACTCCTGATATTTCAACAGTCATAAATAGAGGCACCGTCGTAGGTCTGAGCAACAAGTTTGTGCCCGACTTTATACACCTCAAGCGTTGGTAAAGCAAGCTGATCAATTTCTTCTGCACTTCTCTTCGAGCTGCAATCAATAAATTCAACGAATCGTTTACAAACTTGGAGATTTGAAATGAATCGAAAAAACAGATAGTTTTTCCTTCTTCGATACGTCTGGGCTTTCATCAAGCTCAATTGCTACAAATTCCGCTTCATTGAGCTCGGAAATAATCTCCTTGGTTATGCGCTGTCCAATACAGAATATCAGGTCATTTTGTACTTCAGGTGACATGCCAGTAAACACAGTAGCATTAGAGAAATGAATTTTTAAAATGTCATCGTATTGTTCTATCAGTTTTAGAAGCTCTACTTAATCACCTCTATTCCTTGACACGTATGAGCGTATAGATCTGGTATCATACCGACCTCAAAGAATATATACAGGCCAATCAACAATGTCTTACTTAAAAAGATAAATCAAAAGAAGAGAAAGAAATATCTACAGAAGCATGAGATCGATTTAACAAAACAGTCGGTTTCAACATTTGGAAGAAAAATTGTCCCAATCAAGACAACTCACCTTCAGGTGCAAGAAAGAAAGGGATGCTTTGAAAACATAGACAATCTTAAGTAAGAGGCAAAATACGAGTTACTTGTATCTGTGTGTGAGGTACCTTTTCTTTTAACAGACAATTAGTTTATGGCCAAAATTCAACTAGCGGTCGAGAGACTGGACGATTAATACAATGTAATCTTTAACTGCATACTTAATTGATAATGTAAACAGCATGGATAATCAAATAGTATTGTCTGTCTGTCTGTGTTGGTGCCCTATCGTTTCATGACGTTGGCGATCATGGCTTTCCAACGTTTTCTGTCTTTTGTGGCTTTCAGCAGTTCTACTTCTGTAATCTCGGCTGCCCTCCCCGCCGACACCTCCTTCTTCATCCAACTGCTTACGCTATTTAAGAATGTTGTTCTCTGACGCCCTCTACTTCTGCTGCCTTCTATTTTTCCCGTGATGGTGAGATTTTCCAATTTTTCTTTTCTCATAATGTGGCCAAAGAATTCCAGTTGTCGCTTTCGAAGTTTCCTCATCAACGTTCTTCCTCTCCCTATTCTCTGCAGGACTTCCTCGTTCGTAACCATCTTTGTCCATGATGATATTTTTAACATTCTTCTATAAAACCACATTTCTNGTGAGGTACCTTTTCTTTTAACAGACAATTAGTTTATGGCCAAAATTCAACTAGCGGTCGAGAGACTGGACGATTAATACAATGTAATCTTTAACTGCATACTTAATTGATAATGTAAACAGCATGGATAATCAAATAGTATTGTCTGTCTGTCTGTGTTGGTGCCCTATCGTTTCATGACGTTGGCGATCATGGCTTTCCAACGTTTTCTGTCTTTTGTGGCTTTCAGCAGTTCTACTTCTGTAGTCTCGGCTGCCCTCCCGCCGACACCTCCTTCTTCATCCAACTGCTTACGCTATTTAAGAATGTTGTTCTCTGATACCCTCTACTTCTGGTGCCTTCTATTTTTCCCGTGATGGTGAAAGTCTCCAATTTTTCTTTTCTCATATTGTGGCCAAAGAATTCCAGTTGTCGCTATCGAAGTTTCTTCATTAACGTTCTTCCTCTCCAGATTCTTTGCAGGACTTCCCCGTTTATTACCATCTTTGTCTATGATATTTTTAACATTCTTCTATAAAACTACATTTCTGTTGCCTCTAACTTTTTCTCCATTGCGGCTGAAATTGTCCAGCTTTAACTACTGTACAATAAGGTTGACAACACGTAGCATTCTAAAATTCGTATCTTTGTTGTTATTGACAACTGTCGGTCTTTTAAGATTTTTGTAAGGTTTTCGAACGTAGTTTTCCCAATTCCTATCCTTCTTTTGATCTCTTTGTCGCTTTTGCCTTCTGCTGTTAACACGCTTCCTAGGTATTTGAAGTTTCAACTTGTTTGATGTTGCTGTTACCAACTTTTAGAGAGCATTTCGGAAGTATTGCTTTTTTACTAACTACAAGACACTGTTTTCTTACAATTAATTGTTAGACCTTTTGCTTCGCTAGCTTCTACAACTTTATCAAGTAACTTTTGAAGTTGTTCTTCTGACTCTGAGACAAGAACGGAATCGTCTGCGTAGCGTAAGTTGTTAATATTGTGTCCACCGATGGTGATGCCTTGCAAGCCGTATAATTCTCTCATTATAGTTTCACTATACAGATTAAACAGGTCAGATGAGAATACATATCCTTGACGTCTCATACATGCTGATTGTTCCCAGTACAGGTTGAGCAGCAGTCTTAAGTCTTTGCCATCTATTTGTATGGAATGCATTAGCTTCAGAAGTTCTTCGTGTTTCACCTTGTCAAACGCTTTTGTGTAGTCGATAATGCACAAGTACAAGTCTTTTTGCATTTCTATGGCTCTTTCAGAAATCATTCGTATCATCCAGATCGCGTTCCGTGTCCCAGCATCCTCTACAAAACCACTTTGCTCTTCACCAATTTCTGCCTTGGTTCTACTGCGTGCTCTAGACATTATAATCTTTAGAATAATTTTCATGATTTGGCTTATGAGGCTAATTGTTCGGTGTGATTCGCAGTCAATTGCTCCTGGCTTTTTTGGTAGAGCAATGAAAATGGAATTACTCAGTGCTTTTAGAATTTCGCCAGTGTCGTATATTTCATTAATTATTTCTGTAAGTATATCAACTCCTAATTGTTAATAAGCCCTTCCTAATTGATACGTTCGACCCGTAAGGCGCTGATTATCCTACTCGTGCTTTCCCTTAAAAGCATTAGGACCTTTTCAAACATCTTCTTCTTTAGCGTATCATTCTTCACCAACGAGGAAAAAATGTTTCTGGCTTTAAATTTGGTAGTTCATTCAGCTTTGGTCACCAGCCCTTCCTCAATCAAAACAAAGACATGTAAAAGTATCGTGTCTGCAGAGGAGGCAACCCCCAACTTTTTCCGCGAGTTAATGGCTCTTGCCATGTATGCTGGAGATACTCCAAGATTTAATAAGATAGAGCTCCTTTTAGGACTTTTTTGTTGTAGAAAAGTAGGAAAATTTCTTCAAACTTGAGCTTAAGGTTTTGACAATTTTGTATCAACATTCCTGAATCTGAATGACTGACAACAAAAGAGTCGGCTATTAACAGTCACAGCAGCTCTTTCCGGTCAAAAAGTATAAAACATTTGACAAATGCACAAACAATGGTTGTTTCAAAAGATTTAAAGGCTCCAAGACCTCATCAGTGACACCAGCAAGCTAAAAGTCTCTATCTCTTCTGATGAGGCATGAAGCTGTATTTCAGATCGCTTTTCCTTCTCAACCATCACATCTGTTCCGTTATTTATTTCCAAACGTGTCTGATATTCTCGCTAAAACAAATAAAACTCTTTATGCTTTAAGTTCTTTCATGCCCGCGAATTCTGTTCCTTTATTATTCCATTTGATATTATCCCAACCTCTAGTTAAAGCTAATGATAATTGTGAAGGCTTGGTTATAATACGAGAAAAACGTTTTCATGATAAACAATACAGCGCTTCTTTGGCAAGAATAAATGCAAGCCATTTTCTTTTACTCATATCTTTTCTGCATTTTTGTGCTTACGCAGGGGCACAGAAATTGGGAATCTTCGGCCATCAAAATTGTAGGATAGCGGGATTCGGAATGGAACTGACCCTGCTCATGAAATTTCTTTAAGTTGATCTGTCTTTGGGAACTGATTCATAATTCCAATGTAAAATGGTGGTGTAGGCTCTTTCGTACTCATATTTTCTCCTTCAATTTGTTTTTGGGTACAAAAGATTTCATCCGAAGGGTTATTTTCACATCTTCGTTAGATATTTTTTTCTGTAAGTTCGTTGCCTAACTTATTATCGTTAACAACTACTTGGAATAGGTACAAAACCCTTTCAGAGTTTTTTCATCCTTTTCCTTTTCTGTGCACAAAGTCTGTATTTTTATAACGAAATACTAAACTGTTTCACCTAAACGACTTTGCCCAATTCTATTACGAATCTCAGACTTTACAACTTGATAAAATAACATTTCGACCAGATTAAACGAGCTGCTTACGCAAATTTTAGAAATAAAAAAGTACAGACATGATTCAAAACAAGCGGAAAACCTTAAGACAGAAACAAAACATTTAAATTGGAACAGGAAAACAAATGTAAGTTTTTATTGTCATTCCGGAGTAGATCTTCTTCGTCATTACCAATGCTTGTTTAAAAGGTAAAAATTGTGTCATTACCATCCATTTGAAAATAGGACTAGTAGCCCTCTGCACTAAAGGGGCTTCGAGCCTTCCTTGGAATGAAGACCTGAAAAGAATTTAAAAAGTAGCTTCAGAGCATCCTTTGGCACTCCTAATTGTTGAAGCTTCTCTAATGTGATGTGACTGAAGGCTGCGTGTTTGACTCACGTCGAGGTCACAAATTTAGATGAATTTAGATGCTGAAAATTTTGAAAACCAAAATTTTCCCAGCTGGAGTCCGAACCCGCAACCTTCTTCTTATCCTTCAAATGATCTTCTGCTGAGCTACTGGGAGCTTCCTTATCAGGAGAGAGGATTGAAATGTCATACATTTTTCAATGATGTCACTACACTGGTACGGCTTTCTGTTGTTTACTCGAGCCATGTTTCAGCGTCTAATTTCAGCGATAAAAAAATGCTTTTCCGCTATCAAATTCTTTATCTTTCTCTTATTGCATGCAAAGCTGCTCGCGAACAGTCCTGGTAAATTATTGTCAACATACCCACGGCAACCAACTGCAATTTGGTAATACTCTATGCGCTAACCTTGATGTATGCATTCTGATACAAGCTTTCGTGCTTCTTTGCTTTGTATTCTTTACCGAAATTTTTTTCCCCATTGTATGGCCAGCCCAAAGAGAAAAACTATTTTATTTTCTTCATTAAAATTGACTCTGTCTGGCCGCTTTCTAGTATATATGATGGAAAATACTACTATAGAACCAATATTTGTCTGAATCTTCCGGTTCCCACTCCAACTCCTATCTCTAACCATTCTCTTTGTCGACAATACTGCGCTGGCTCTTTATCCTTCTTTCAGGAACACCACTCTTTTTTTCTCAAGTCTCGATGATAACTTTCCTTCATTGAAACTTGCAATTTCCCTTGACAGAGAATCAAACAGTATTTAAATATTTGTTTGTGTCTCCAAGTATATCTTTCTTTTAGACCCAAAGGACAAGCACATAAGACAAAATCCAGGATGCGGTATTCACGGCACTTGCACTTTGTGTTATTTGATATCCTTCATCGCACAAGATTTGTTGGTGAAGGTAGCACGTCGTACGTTGATTTGAAAAGAAAGCTTAACCTTCCAGGTTCTTAAGACTAAATATCTTTTTCTTTCTTTCTTTAAGTCAATTCCCGTTTCACAACAGTTTCCTCCCATCTCACACATTAATCTTGCTGGACAAGGTGTAAATACCTTTTCTCCTGCTCCATTTCTTTAACCACGGCTTCTCGCTTTGTTGTGTTTGAAGGAAAATTCAACAAGGCTAAGGGGTAAAGGAAGTCCACCAAAGCTTTCACGGCTAAGCGTCCAACAAACGCCTTAGCTGATTTTGTTTGACGTCAGTAACACTGGTCAGGGGGTTGGCCCCTGGAGATTACTCCGGCTGACCTTCCTTTCTCTTTGCTTGTGGATTTTATCGGCCTCTTATTGACTATTTTGGGATTTGCCTCGCTTCTAAATTAGAATTTTCATGGTCACAAAATGTCTTACTTTACTTTGAAGATGAATGAACCGTACTGAATACTGCATTTGATGAAAGCAGGAAGTCTTTGATAGAAACTTAACGGTAGGTGCATTTCTACATTATAATTTGTATTGTTTGTGCTTTAAAGGTCTCTAGAAGACTGTTTTTGCCTGTATTCTAAAGATTAAAACACTATAGGTGTGACTGCTATGAAGAATTGAAACTGTGACCTTCAAACTATGCCTATGGGGCAAGCCTCGCCATATCGTCTGTGGCTTTTGTTATTATTACTGTTGTTGTTGTTATTATTATTGTTATTATTATTATTATTATTATTATTATTAGTAGTAGTAGTAGTAGTAGTAGTAGTAGTAGTAGTAGTAGTAGTAGTAGAAATAATGATAATAATAATAATAATTAGTAGTAGTAGTAGTAGTAGTAGTAGTATTTTATGATTTTAATTTGCTTTGTTTAAATATGACCTGTGTCAATTCCCACCCCTGGGACCACAAGAAACAGAAAGAATAATGAAGCCACAATCTACATGGAAACAATTTTATACAAGATGTGTGATCTACCCACAAGTCTGATCTTCAGTATTTCAGAAGAGATATATTTCCAGAGCTCAAATGACAACAGGAATTGTAGTGGTTTTTAAGATGCCACATTTTTGTGATTATTTTCAGATGTCTGTAATGATGTGTTACTATAAGCAGGAATGCTCATATCTTGGAGGAAACAGGTCTTATCTTGATAGTTCATAATCACAATTTCTGGTCGATTTGCCTGAATAGTTCTGTATACTGAAGTCCAAGAGTATTGTGATAAAATTGTTTTCTGTTACACACAGTGGTTTATGTTCCCACCACTACTGATCATAAGAGAGTTCAAACTCTTTACATAACAACCCTGTCATGGTGCTTTTGATATTCTGTTGGGGCCAGTATGGGGCAACTGGACACTATATGATAAACAGTCTCCTTATGTTGATCACATATTCTACAGGAGAGATCAGCACCAGCTTTTAAAACATTGGCCTGAAAATTTTGCGTATTGAGACATTGATCTTGAGCTGCAACAATGTAACCTTCAGTTTTGGATTTGAGCCAAGATGAAGGTAACCATGATTGAGTTTGAAATTTGTTAACATCTTTGCCATTTGCCCAATTAGGGTACTGATTATGAAGTGCTTTATTTCCTCATTTTTTAAAAAGAATTTTCAGACCTTTAGATTTTGCATCCATTTTGTCATTTCTTCTGTCATGTCTATCAAGAGCTCAGGTTGCAAATTGACTGATTCAATCCTAAGAGTATCTTGGAACTTAGAAGCATCATTTGAAATGGAGAAAAGTTTCTTCTGCTTTTCATGTTTAATTACTAGTTTAAGCATCCAGACCATACTATTATCAAGATATGTACACAAACCTGTGTTTGATGTCATGAGTGAAAGCTGTAACTGAATCATGCCTCTCCCTCCCGCTTTCCTAGGTAAGTATAAATGATCAACATCAGCTTTAGGGTGGTGCATGTGACATATGGTAAAAAGTTTTCTAATTTTTATATCAACTTTTTTAATTTCTGAGATTAACCAATTAATTACATTAAAACTATAAGTGACAACAGGAATGGCTAATGAGTTTATCACATCAATACAATTTCTGGCATTTAATTCACTTTTAAGAATGGACCTCACCCTTCTGTAGCTCTCTTTACATGTTTTTCCCATGTGGTCAAGTGATTAATACCATCATCCTCAGAGATCCCAAGATATACACCACCTCCTGGTTTAACTCTCTAATTTTGATGCTGCGAACAAGGCTAATGTTGGATGTTTTAAGCAAATAATCTCTGCTTAAAGTGGCCTTGGCACACTTATCCAAACCAAACTCTATTCTTATATCCTCATTGAATTGAGCCACTATATTGAGTAACCCAGTTAGTTGAGAATCATTTTTAGCAAACAACTTGAGATCATACATATATAACAAATGGTTTATGATCTTATCAAAAATTTTATACCCAGTTTCACTCTTGTTAAGGAAAGTACTTAAAAAAACAGTGCTGCACAGGACAGAATGGGTGATAATGAGTCACCAACATTTAAAGACCTGTTCTCAGAATTCAGAATTAATGTTGTTTTCCAGAGTTTCATGGTATGAGAAAGGAAATTTCTAATTGGAGAAATATTATACCTTTCAATCCAAGCTGCAGAGAGATTTTTGTAATTGTTATGGCAGACCTCAAGAATCATTTTGTTTATCAAAAGCTGGTCCTTACAATCATAAGAACCACATATGCAACCTTTGCTTGCCAATGCTACCAGGTGCACATCAGGTCACTTATTGATATCAATGAGATGCAGTTTAGATTTATGTTGGGCACTGGAATGACAGATGCTATTTTTATTGTGAGACAGCTCCAAGGAAAGTACCTAGCTAAGCACAAGAATCTCTACATTGCCTTCAGTGACATTAAAAAGCATTCAATCATGTGCCCCGTGAAGTCATCTTGTGGGCTATGAGAGTTTTGCATGTACCAGAATGGTTGATCACAATTGTAAAGTCCATATATAGTGATGCCAAGAGGAGGGTTCAGTTTGCAATGAATTCAGTGATGAATTTCCAGTGAATGTTGGTGTGCATCAGTGGCAGTGGTCAATTCTTAGTTCCTTGCTTTTCATCATGATATTAAAAGCTTTCTCACAAGAGTTTCAACCAGGTTGCCATTGGGAGTTACTCTATGCAGATGATTTACACACTGGATGAGCTGTTGGGAAACCTGACCTCGTGGAAGAACAATTTCACTGAAAAAAGGAAGGGGAATATGTTGAAGACAAAAGTGATGGTCTGTGGCAGAGATTTGAACATGATGAGGGACTCTGGAAAATTTCAGTGTGGAGTTTGTAGTGAAAGGTATTGGCACAAATTCAATTTACTGTCACTCCAGCAATCTTTGGATCCATAAACTGTGTTCAAGGATCAGAGGACACATCACTCCTGATCCTAATTTTAAGTGCTCCCAATGCCCTGATTTAGCAGAATCAACTGATAAGAGGAGGTATCGCCATGTGGAAGTCAATGGTAAGAGAGTTGAAGTTGTGGACAGTTTCTGCTGTTTGGAGATACATTCACACCTGGTGGAGGCTGAGTGGAAGCTTCAATTGTTTGGTGCAGAACTCCTTGGGGGAAATTTAAAGAGCTACTACCACTATTAATATCAAAGCTTCTGTCTCTCTGTAACTGTGGAAAGGCTTCATGCAAGTGAATGTTGGCCCCTTAGAGTTGAAGACACGAGCTGACTAGCAAGAAATGAACGTGCAATGCTACAATGGATTCTTAACTTCAGGGTAAAGGATCATATTACCATTGCTGAAATGTGTAGCAAAGTGCATATACCAAAGTTTGAGTCATCAAAAAGGAGTCATCAACTACAATGGCATGGCCACACTAAGTGCAGTGAAAGGTGGATTGGCAAGATCCAGAATTACCAAGTCTATGGTTCTCTGGGTAGAGGAAGGCCACAAAAAAGGTGGCAAGATGTCATCAACACTGATCTTTGCACCTGGAAGCTTCATCATGATCCACACAACAGACTTGAATGGTGAAAATTAATAAATGCTCCCATGACAAAGTCCAGCCCATTGATGAATGGAAGAAGACTATAAATAGATGGTAAGGTAAGGTTAACCAATCATGAGATGCAGAGAATTAAACCAAAAATATGGAATATTATCTTTTTCTGGAGCCTTCCATTTACTTGATTTGCGTAAAGCAGACTGGAAATCCTCAAGAGAAACATTTGTTCCAAGTTTGCTCCTGAACTTCTTCCAACACCTTGGTTTGTAGTTCAATCCAAGGTGCATTAACACCATGAGTTCTTTTCTCAGCCTAAATTTTTGCCCAAAAGTTTTCAATCTCAACTTTAGTTGGAGGAGTGTTAACTTTGATTGGGTATCCACTAATTGAAAAAAAGCCTTTTTTTCCTTAAACATTTTGTTTTCCTTATAGAACATTTATCTCTTCCCAAAGCATCTGATTCAACCCAATTTGGCCTGAATGGTTTGTTTGATGGTTTCAACAACCATACTAATGTCACTTTGTGATATTATATTTAGATTTTAGTTTTTTAGTTTTAGACTTTCCCACCTGCTTATAGAACTGCCTATATTCATTAGAAACCTAAATTGAGAAATTCCACCAGCATCAGCATCAAAAACACCACTCAGCAGTTCCAAATTCTTTTGAGCTCCCATTTCAGGACATGATTTTTGGTTACCTTTCCCTGCACCGTTTCAACACCATGAGTGTCAAACGGACATAAATGTCTTTTCTAGAATATTCAAATAACATGTCAGTGTCAATATGCATGTACCAAAGATGTTTCACATTCTCATTCTCAGTGACAGCCTCTTCCCTGTACTCATACTACTTTGGGCCACTGTCTACAGAGAAGGAAATTGTTCTTTTAGTTAATGCAACATTTTATTGACCATTTTGGTAGCTTGTTCCTGCACTTCCATCAATGTGGCACATGTCAAGAATTTTTTTTTTTTTTTTTTTTTAGTTTTAACCTCATTTTTCCCCAGCAATTGTGGCTCAGATGGTGCCCTACAGATGGCCTTTGATTCTTGGCCAGATGCTTTTCCTAACACCAACAATGGCTTTTTTTTCTTTGAAAATTTCCAAATTNTCCATCAATGTGGCACATGTCAAGAAATTTTTTTTTTTTTTTTTTTTAGTTTTAACCTCATTTTTCCCCAGCAATTGTGGCTCAGATGGTGCCCTACAGATGGACTTTGATTCTTGGCCAGATGCTTTTCCTAACACCAACCAATGGCTTTTTTTTCTTTGAAAAGTTCCAAATTCTCCTCGACAGCTCGGGGAATCGAACCTGGAACTCCTGGTAACTATGCAGTTGCACTAACCATTAAGCCATGGCTCCTCTAAGAATGATCTTAAATTTTTCTTCCATTTTCCTCCTCATTTTAAGTTTTGGTAGCCCGTCACTACCATTCTCCTCTGCTACTACCTTCCATAGGTTTGTTTTCCAGCTCTTATTTACATAAGGGAAGAGGTTAAAATTTTCAATCAGAATGCAACCCTCAATTCCTACCAAACCCCTCCTGTCATGTTTCTGTTTATATAAAGCCTGTGAACATAACTTTTTATGGAACATGTTATGTAGGTAAGCATTAACCTTGGTTTTTGGACCTGTTTCTTCATCTAATTAACTGCCCACCCTCTAATATCTGTACTGTATTGGAAGATGGAGACAGCAATAGAGTTAATAGCACTGTTGATTTGTTTTGATAAAACATGGAACATGCATAAATCAAAATTGAAGTTAAAACTTGCTATTTTGTCAGGAAGCCTGTTAAAATGTCACTCAGTAGAAGGCAAGGTTGGGTTTATGCCCTGTATGGTTTGGCATCATGTAGGCTATAAGCATAAAAAGTGTAAATAACTGTAGAGGAAAGAGAGAAAAAACAAAAACAAGGAGTTAAGTTAAAATATGAGTTCACCTCAGACATACAAATATAAACATACAAATCATATGATGTAGGAAAGGAACTACATTTAAAGATTTATTACAATTAGGGATAACAACCTTATGAGGATGAAGGTGTTGAAAAAAAGCATTTCCATTAGATACAGCAAACTCTGAGCTTTTGCCAGTAAGCTAATCTCATCAAAACACATCCCACCTATGGAAAAACATTTCCTTTCTTTGTTATTTCTAAATTTCTTGCCCTTTTACAGTATATCATCATTTCAAAATAATCATCAAATGACACATGACCAACTTATTTCTTAAAGCAATCTCCCATAACCAAGCATATTGGGATTACACCACTGTTTTCATTAGTATTACACTTGAACAGATGTTCACCTGGCATTTCTTTCTTATGACCTCTACTTTGTAAGCTGTTAATCAATGTTTTTATTGTACTGCTTTATCCCCAAATTAGTAGGGTTATTATTTTGTATATAGTTTCAAGAAAAACCTGATATTTATATCAGCAGAAATGTTACATGGACACTGATGAAATGTACAGCTTTTCCAGGGTTATCTTTCTAAATATGCACCATGCTATATTTGTTTGTTTTCGTAAGAAGTGCTTATTAAAAGTAGAAAAATCTCAACAATAAACAGCTGTTATTATCGTAATCAGATCATATTTTTATATTGTACATCTACACAATTCAAAGAAAATTTAATTGAAAGGGAAAAGTGGAATAAACATAGTAGGAATAATCCCATGCAGCTAGGACGTATGACAGAAAAAAAAACCCTAACTTATTGTAATAAAAAATTATACAGTTTTGCCTTTCCTGATAAAATGGTTCTTTTATATTTTCAGGTAAAATAGTGTTAAATTGATAGGTCTGTGTTATTGGTTAGTGGATTTGTGTTTTGCACAGCTATGAATCAGGTACTCTAAATATGTTAAATGAAAGAAACTTGGGCAAAGTTGCTTTAAAACATTTCAATCAGCTACCATCTACCAGATTCTGTCAGTTAAGAAAATAACAACATTTTCCTTGTTGACTTCAAGAATTCTGACAACACCATCAATAGCATTCATTGCTTTCTGGTGATTGACAGATTGGTAGCTTTTGGACTGAAAAAGGTAGGTTTTTGCAGACATGTCGATATCACCAACAAATGTGTTGGCAAAATTTTGGTCTGAAACGTAAGTTTTATTAAGCACAAAGAACTACTGTTTAGAAGATGGAACGGCTTTCACTCCGTCACTTTCTTCCAGGCAAATGCATTTTCGTGTTTTTGAGAGGCAGACTCAGAAAGAACTTTTTACCCGTTTATTGAAGAAGACCCTTCAGTGCAGTATTGTTCAGCTTCAAAAGTGTATTGTCTGCTCCAAGGAATGCCAAGCCAACTTTATTCAGGTAATAACTTTTGTCTACAACCGGTAACTGCTGTTTCACTTTCTCCTGAAAGTACCCCGTTGCGTGTTTTTATGCTTCGCGATGTTTTAGCACTCAAGATCGCCTCACTCGAAATCACTTTCGCAAATTTGAATTCAACTTTTGTATTTTTGTGTGTTAGAGAAACAACCATTACCTTATTTTCAATCAGGAAACTCTAGAAAGTTATTAGAGAATAAATTAAAACTTCAAGGCCGGAATTATCCAATCAAAAAGCTCATTCAACTGGATTCCGGGGCTATATGATATCTTACTGTCCGAGATGCAGGAAATTCTTGGAATCAAGCTGGTTAAGAGTAGGTATTGAGGTGGTATTGTAGTGAAAACAATACGAGAAACTGAAATTAGTGGAGCAGTTCCTCCAAGGGATCAGCTTTGAGACCTCATCTCTTTATAGTAGTAGTATAACTGCCCGCTTAGCGAGATAGGGTGGGAGCTACCTGAGATCGATTGTTGATGGTCTACCCATTATTGCGGAAAGTAAAAGATAATTGCAAGTGGGACTAAGATAGTTGTTATAATCAGGGAAGACACAAAAACCAAAACTGTAGATGGAAGTTGTGTAGAAGTTGAACCAAGTTAAAGAACCTAAAAGAAGGTACATTCATTTCGGATTTTTGGAGAACCGTCAACCGAGTACTGTGTGACAGACGTGATGATCGATATAGAAGATGTAACAGTATAATAAGGCTAGTTATTCTCTATTTTGCCGAGATGTGGAAACTGGATGCAAAGGTAATAAGTATACTTAAGACCTAAAAACTATGATGCGAGGATGGATTTCAAGATACCTAGATTTCTTGTAAACAATAAAGAAAAAGGACAAATAATAAGCACTACTTTTAGTATCAGAGAAACCATAACTGCAGTTAGTGTAGAAATGTGGGTGTTTTTAGAAGGGAAGAGAACCATAGAAACAGAAAAAGGATACTCGCTACGGTGGAGAACAGCAAAAAAGACATGGTGGATCAAGAAGGAGATTAAGAGACCAGGTGAGGGCAGCTTTAAAAGAAAGTACTGGATAAATAGACTACACGCTGTGGACTGGAAGTAAAGAAAGAGGAGATTGAGAAACGAGAGATCTTGGTAACCCCATGGAATGAGAGATAAAGTTTGGAGTAAGCAAGTATTAAGTACATTGGTAATGGATGAAGCAAATAGATACACAGATACATACATACATACATATATAATGATTGCTCCTTCTTGACAAACGTTTGCCATCTCTTCAATTTGATACTGTGTTTTCGTGTACACGCAGGTGACTCTTAAACCCAGGTTTTGTCTTGCATGAACGATCACAGACATGAGAAATGAACTTACCCACTTTTGAAGCTGCATGCAGATGAGCTTCATTATGGATCTTGGAATGTCTCGTTAGGTGATTTGCAGACTAGACCACAGGTAGTGCAATTATGCATAGGTGGACGAGGTACCAAGGTTTTCTCATAAAATTGTTGATCTTGCCTTCGACTGTGTGACTTAAGATGGTTCACCAGACCTGCTTTTGATAAAAGAAATCTACCACACACAGTGAACTTCCCTTCCACCTGAATATCAACAGGCGCTGCTCTTTCATCCTGCTTTCTTAGAGCACGGTTTAATACAGCATGACCTACACGCCTCTCTTCAAATTCTCTACATCCTTCCCTAATTTTTTTTCCTCTGTTGCAGACGGCCTGCAGTTATCACTTCCCAGTTATTAACATCAATCTCCAGTAGTTTCAAATTGCTCTTCAGCACATCCTGAAACGTTTTTTTTCGGCTTGTGTTATGGTCTTTCCCCTTTTGTTAACTCACCATAAAACAACTGTTTAGGAAGTCTTTCATCTTCCATCCTGACAAGGTGCCCAATCCACCCCATCTGATTCTGGATGATAAACATCTCCATGCTGGTGCTGTTGAAAGACTGCAGTTCAAGGATTGATACTGCCGTTCAAAGACTGCAGTATCAGATGTGAAAATATTTCAACTGAAGTTAAGTTTTTTCCAGAGACAATTTTGATGAAACCTTTCCAAAAGCTTGAGATGTCACCTATACGTAGTCCATGTGTCTGGGCCATATAACAAAGAAATAAGCACACATGCTTTATAAACACCAATCTTTGTCTTTGATGTAATTCCCCGATCTGACCATACGCGTTTCTCCAGCTTACCAAATGCAGAATTGGCTCTGGCGCTCTAGAGTGCAATCCCTCCTCAGTGTACTACCAAGATATACAGAACTATCAGTAACCTTAAACATCTTCCCATGAACTAGAATATGTGGTTCAGCACATGGGACTCCAACTGGAGATGAAAACATAACGTAAGTCTTTTTGAGACTAAAAGTGAAGCCAAAAGTGTTGCTGGAATTTGAGAGTTTTTTCATAATCAGCTGTATTTCCTCCTCTGAATGCGCAACAAGATCAGCATACCAAAGCGCACGAAAACAATTCTGAAAAGCTTTCCTGATGTTCGAAACTGTATGCTTACCCTAGCACAATTCTTAAAGCATGAAGAAGCATCACGTCAAAGTAGATTGAGGAATGAGTAGGAGCAGTGAATATCATATCCATTGTGCCACGTCCAGCTGGGAAACCACTTTGAGTCTCTGGAATGATAGTAGGTCAGTTCCAGATCATCAGCCGATTCGGGAGAACTTTTCCCACCGCTTCAAGTAGGCTGATACCTCATAGTCACCACACCCAAACTTCGACCCTTTCTCTTTATCAATCGAACGCATCGCATCCATCCAATCCTATGGAACAGTACTGCCATGACATTCAGCAAAGATGAGCATATTAATTGCATTAGCAAGATCATCTCCAGACAGCAATAATTCGATGAGTATCCCGTCGAATCCTGGTGCTTTCCCAGTGTTTGTCTTATTAGTGCTGGAATCTGTCGTCATCTCCTCGATGATATCCTTTTGAGGTAAACCATCAATAACGAATTCATCTATTTCTGATGGAATATCAAACAGGTCAGTAAAATGTTCTATCCAGCTGGCCATAATGCTTTCGGCATCTTTGAGCAACGTAGGACCACCTTTAAATCTCTAGGGCTTCATTGTTTGAAGTTTTCGTCCAAACACTTGTCTAATTTTACTGTACAAAGCTTTAGGACCTTTACAGTCATGAACTCTCTATATTTCGGCTGACATTTCGGATCACCATCTGTTCTTTATGTGTGGAACCTCATGCTGCAGATTCGATTTTGCTTCCTTGAAAGCTCTTTCCGCACATGACCTACCAAACCGGAAGTACACAAAATTTTTCATCAAGTCTGGTTTTTTCTTCTAAGAGACTTGTAATTGCAACATTCTCATCAAACCAGTCTCTTGTTAAATAAGTATGTACATACATACATACATACATACATACATACATACATACATACATACATACATACATACATACATACATACATACATACATACATACATACATACATACATACATACATAAATANTGTCTAATTTTACTGTACAAAGCTTTAGGACCTTTACAGTCATGAACTCTCTATATTTCGGCTGACATTTCGGATCACCATCTGTTCTTTATGTGTGGAACCTCATGCTGCAGATTCGATTTTGCTTCCTTGAAAGCTCTTTCCGCACATGACCTACCAAACCGGAAGTACACAAAATTTTTCATCAAGTCTGGTTTTTTCTTCTAAGAGACTTGTAATTGCAACATTCTCATCAAACCAGTCTCTTGTTAAATAAGTATGTACATACATACATACATACATACATACATACATACATACATACATACATACATGCATACATACATAAATATTTGTATATATATTTATGTATCTATATTTTTGATTTTTGATGTCACAGTGAAAAGTTTTGAATGATGGCATTTGCAACAGCAAACCAGCAGGATTTAAGGAACCGTCAGAACATCTTGCAAGAACTACAACAGCAGAAACAGCAACTACTTCAAGGTTTGTTCATAATTTCTACGATTGCTTTTGAAAATATTACTTTCTTTTGGAAACAGCATAGCAAACTCTTATGGGACTGTTGTTTTTTTTATTTTTCCATCATTGAAAATACACGCGTATCATTTCTTAATTTGATACAGGCTTCTTGTTGAAGAGTATAAAAGCATTTTTTTACCTGTGGAAATTGAATTCAAAAGCTAGTAAATCTGACGCAATATTTTTGCAGTATGTATCCAAGGGTCTGTGGCAAGTTAGAGCAACCTGGAGTTGACGAAAGTCGTTTTGACACTTTGAGTGTGTCATTTATTTTCACTCAAACATTTCAACGGCCATTTTTTAGTTTATCTGGTCAATGGGAAAATGCTTCAAGAATCGATGATTGTATTTTTGTGATTAAAAAGAACACGGGTGTGTGGGAAACGGCCCATATCCTGTTTTTCGGTAGCCATACGATTAGTAAACAGATTGTAAATAGATGAGAAGCGTTTGAAAGGAAAGTGATTGAAATTTCCATTGAGAGACTAAAAGATGGTGGTGATAGGGGAAACATTACCTTTTACTTGATCAGTCCAGCGAGTTCTGCTTTTCATGAGGCTTCTTATAATTTTACTCTTGGTTTTTTTAATCTGCCGCAAATTCTTTGGCGCACCTGTTTCTAACCTTAGTCGTTAGAACTTGTCATTATTGCTATTCCATACTTGCTTTTGCTTCAGTAATGTATGAACAGGTTGACTGAGTTGCTATGTTTGTTCAGTGCTGTGAAAAACTGATCTTCGACGTCTTAAATAAAAAATATAAAGTGTTTAGTTATCACTTTGGACAAGTTTACTGTTTTTCAATCAATAGGAAAGAGATTCTCACTCTCTTGTACTGCGTAATTCATTACACTGTGCTTTTGAATTAACTATAAACCAGGAACCGCAGAATTCGTTATTTTTACCAATGTATAGATTGTGAGTCCTGAAAATGACTGTCTGATTAGGATCTGTCATACGTTTCACCTTTGCTGGACGCTGTGATTATAATTTTTAATTAGTAGTTGCTAATTAAAATTTTAATTTTTAATGTATCCCTGACAGTATGGCTTCAATTTCTTTACTACTTAAATATGCTAGTTATATAGGATGTTACAGGCATACGTTTGCATAACATAGTTACTAAAATAGTGTTTCTTCATATATTTGCCTTAACAGCGCTCTAGTAGTTAACTGGTACGTGCGTTGTTTTGAAAGATAGTATTTATAAAGGCTAGAGACTAAGATTAGAAAGATAGGGTTCAAAAGGTGTACATTGTTTTTTAATGTAATTTTGATTTTATTAGAATTAGAAAAAGACCACAGACCTTTGAAGTTGGTTTAATGGCCAAGACATGGCTGATATTTAATTTTTCTCCCCATTTCCAGGCGTAGACGTGTATGCTATCTTATTTTCTTTGATATGACAGATGATGTCTTGCTAATTTGGGATGAATCTTTGGTATTAAGGCCAGGTTTGTAAGATTAGTCCATCAAAGATGTGATCGAACCAACACAGCAAGGTATTTGGTTTAAAACTTGAACAGTTACTAGTACTTACCATATTTCATCGTTTATATGACGTGTCCTAAAATGCGGCGTTGTTTTAAAAATTCAGACGGGAAAAAGATTTATTGCAAGAAAGGCTTAAAGGTGAAATGCCCATTTAAATTGAATATGAAAGGGTCAGTCAAAAAGTAATGCGACTTTCTTTCTCACAAAATACTGAATGAATCGAACGTAATACATCATACGTCAAAATGTAAGTATAAACTTACACTCTTGGGCTACACTTCTACTTCTTCACTTAGCCTCTGATTGGCCACGTTTTACCTTATTACTGGCATGTATTCCATTTTCAGAGAAGTATGTTGGCTGCGGGGGAAAGCCATTTCTTCATCACCATGGTATGTGCCTTTAAGTACAACGTTTATTGCACGAAGGAGACAACAGTCTGAAGGGATAAATTCGGATAAGTATGTGGGATGTAGCTGAGTTGCCCACGCTAATGCTAGGCTCAGTTGTCCTGACATGTTGTCTATTATTATCGTACTGCAGGAGAACTTGATTAATCTCCAGAGTTGGCCTTACTTTCTTGATTCTCTCGCCCAGTGTTTTGAATTTTTGATATATGCCGCAAAGTTTAGTATTTCTCCTCTTGGCAAAAATCCACAAGAGCCCCTGTAAGTCCCAGAGCGTTGCCATGCTGACGCCATTGGTTGAAATTATTTGTTTTGAAGGGAATTACATGGCACGATTCCAGTGACTGTCTTTTGGATTCAGGCTCAAAATGGTGAACCAGTATATCATAGCCAGTTATAAGGCTACTGGATGACTGTATTGAAATAATGGTTCGAACGAACAACAATCTTGTTTTATGTAAGATAATTTCATCCAAGCATTTTTTGTGCTCAATTTTTTTCTTCTTGTTTCCTTAGCTCACCCAATTCCTCAGCAGGCTGGTGCCTCGTCGACGTTACCCCAGCGGCTCCCACTCAAAAGTTCTACAAACCAAGACAACCAACATGCACCAATGGTTATGTCACGAAGATCTGCCTTAGAATTCGCTGCTGCATACTCCAATGGATATTTCGTAGCACAAGATTCACAATTTGGGAATGCTATTCTTCCAGTCATACCAAGATATGAAGACACGGCGTGAATGGGCTCGTTACAAGCTTTTTTATATATATACCTGGTGATATGAAACGATTTTATGACTTTAGATCCATTTATCTTCACTCAGGACAAAGTTGGTGTCTTTAATGAACCGAAAGCTTGAAACCTTGTCGATTGAATCCTTGTTGATTTATGAATTGTGTACATTGTAAGAAAAAAAGATTAATTAAAGTTAAGTGACAATAAGCTTTTGTTCGTGATGGCGAGGGGACGAGCTAGCCGCTCGCACTTCGCAAAATGCAAAGTTATTTAAAATTTCTGCAAAGCGCTATCCCAGATAAACAACAAAATTGTAAGCTAAATATTTATTTTTCACGTTAAAAAGTTTTAGCAAGACAATAAAATTCTTTCTTTGTATATATTTTTCAGACTAACTTCAAAGTCAAAACCAGTTACCTCGCATTAGGCCACACCAATTGACAACATAAGCACAACAAATCAGCGATGTGGGAGTACTATATCAATGGTGGAGCTTTATTCACATCGATATCTACACTTTCCTACAATTGAGTTGTTTCTGAATATTGTAAGAGTGCTTTTGACAACAAAAGCTAAATCCTGTCAAAGCTTGGATTCTTGAGGTTTTAAGTGTTAGGTGGTTTTCATTCTGGTTAATGTTTTAGCTAATTTTTGTGATTATTCGGCGAAATGTACACATATCACGTGACCAAAACTATAAATACAGTTATTCTGTTTTGTGTATGGACTGATGAAACCATGTTTATGTTGTTTAATTCAAATTACAACAGATATATTGTTTTTGTATTGATTAATTTAGAATACATTCTTTTAGCAATCCGTCGTGTTAAATGCGAGTCAACCACTTTGTAGAATCTACTGTACTTCATCCCAACAATAATGTGGATTCGCAAATATTGGGTGTCTTAAACTTACAGCCACATTAAAGTTTACCAAAAAATTTAGTTTGATATTTTTAGGTATACATCTGCCTGGAAAGGAAAACTGCATTTTAAGGAAATTGAAACCTCAGGGTTGTTCAACCCCACATTAATTAGATTACCTAAGAAATCACATGGCTTTACTCAAACCGGATTATTTTTCAGTTTCAAGCGCTTCAACACACAAATAAATATATTTCAACTGGTTTATGTCTTTTTCGCTCAAAAACGAATTTTCCAAATAGCGCACCTCTACTCCCCGCCTTACTTTATGTTACAACTCATGAACATAAATGACCACTTTCCCAGTATTGTCGAAAATACTTTTTCCCATTGGAATTTTTTCCATGTTTTTGTTTGTTTCTTACTTTGGTCTGGCAATGATCTCTTTTTAGTTCCAAGTTTGCTAGATTTTATTCCGATTCAAAATGCATATCGACCAGTTGCTCAGTCTAAAGGCTCCAATACCCCCTTCATCCTTGAAGTCTAAACATTTATGATGTTTCAAAAATGCAAATATAAACATGATCGTATCTGTTATGTTGATGTTTCTTTGTGGGGTTTCTTAACCACATATTTTATCTTGAATTGGCGTCACTTAAACATTAGTTTTCGTGATACTCTGAATATTTCGGGACATCTCCCCTAATTCCATCCGCGAATGTCATCCATCTTATCTTTACTCTAAACGTTTCGACAAATCCACCATTAGTTCGTTGATTACAAATATTTTGCCTTTATTCGTAATCCATTGGCGTACTCTTCTCCGCTCATTCTAAATGCGGCTATTTTGCGTAAACGTCTGAGGCATATTGAATAACCTCTTTAATCAATTCTATCGAAATAATTCCATCCACGAGTGTCATCCATCTTATCTTTACTTTAAACGTTTCGACAAAAATACCATTAGTTCGTTGATGTTTACCTTTGGTTACAAATATTTTGCCTTTATTCAGACTCGATTGGCGTACTCTTTTTCGCTCATTCTAATTTGTACATTAAGAACATTAAGCATTTGAATTCTTGGAATTGTACAAGCGTGAAACTAAATTGTGGTAACGAACTTGTTTTCGTTTTCATTGAACAGAGCTAAAACTATGTAGACATTAAATATTCCGGCAAGTGAACTGATCGAAATGGTGTTCAGCACTGGTAGTGGCGTTTCCTTCCATACAGTATCTTTAAATACTTCATAATTTATTTGATGATCTCAGGGAATCTTAAGCAGGTACTGCACCAAATGCTATTGCCTTATCGCCACTTGCTCCGTATTTGATAATGGTATTATCAAGTAGCCTTCCACATTTTTTTCTGGATGGATGCCTTAACAATTACATTTAGTACATCCTGGTTTGCGATGAACTAGTTGAATAAAAATGCAATGTTGCATTTATGTTATGCTCGTGTAGGGGATTTACATGATAGAAATAAACCTTGAAAAGATAATAATTCAGCTTTGAGCTGATGTTCCGTTGTACTTATGCTTATCATTCTTGCATCAGCGAATTATTTTACTTTTATTGACCGTGAATAAAACTTAGACATCAATTGTGTCTGACATGCTTTTTCGTGCCGCTGTCACCCCGTCTCAGCAACTTTTAAGTTTTCTTTTGTTTTCTTTCAATTTCGTAAACGCAGACCTTTTGGCTCGAATATGGCCATGCCCGTACAATAAAACTGTCCAAAGTTTTAAGCCAGCAAGAAAGTTTTGGCTAGAAGCAAACAGAAATAAATCACAGGGCTGGTTTTTATTTGCAAGTCCTGGAAGCAATGGTTTTGGCATCTGAAATTGTTTTGGATGTCTGGCGAATTGGGTGGTGTATGATGTTAATGGAAACAGGAAATTGCTAGCTGCGTTAATCAGCTAAAAAAACCTACAGTGTTTTATTCTTTCAACTGGATTTTGAGTTGTATTTATAGCCAAAAAGCGACTCAAGTTTCGCCCATCTACTCGTCGCAAATTCAACTCAACAAAGTCGTAGGATATGAAATTTTGCCTCACTGCAACCCTTACAGATACTTGAAGGTGTATTTTGTTGGACATACTTCGTGAAAATAGGGTGTTGCAAAAATCTTTGAACTAAATTTTTTAAAAAATCAAAGTAACTTTACCCCCTGTGAGGCATCTGCATTTACAGATAAATTTAAACCTCATATCTAACTCGTACATCCTTATCAGGGACGTTTTCTTTGGCTGCTAATAAGAGTAGATGTTCTCCCTCAACAAAAGTGGCCATAAGGTCCCATATCTACTGCCCAAATTAATGCTTCTTGACCGAGATTGTACGCCCTACTGGTGAGGCACAAAAAGATTCTGGTGGCAGTGAAGAGCGTGGAAGCAGTTGGAGGGATGCTAATCGAAGAGGGGCATTCGCTACATCTAGTTTTGTTTATACCTGACCTAATTTAAGAGTGCATGCAACCTCATTTCTGTCTATTTTATGACCAATATTTGGTGAACCACTGATATGAAAACCACCAGTACTTTAACGCTATTATTATAAAACTATGACATGGCGTAGGAACCTAAACACTTGTAATTTCTCTTGTCATCACTATATTTATATTTATGCTGGACGTAAAACCGCTGTTTGCTATTAGTTCTTAAGAGAAATGCAATGAAAAGAGAAGTGTGTAGTAACAAATACTAGGATTCGGTACCTAACATGACTGTTAAGTAGAAGTAAAACTTAAAACACGTGAAAAGATCTATTCCCACTCGTCAATTGTTCTGATGCTCAGAGTTTCGTATCAAAGAAATTTGTCTGCTCGGTGCTCACAACCGACACCAAATTAGATTCTGAAGCATCACGAACAGTATGTAGTTAAATGTTTGGAATTAGTCAGTGCTCCAATTTAACAAGGTGACGTCATCGACGAAAGGCAAAAATATTTTAAGTGGACTACTTTATATTTGGATCTATCACACCACCCTATGTTGGGGTTCTGTCAAGCGTGTTTGCTTTGTGAATATATATCATAAAGTGCTTCAGTGAAACATGATCAGCTTAGTGCATATTTTGAAGCAAAACTCAGCAAACATTTGGGAACGTGGAGTAAAGTATTTCAAGGATCTAAAAAAACATTCAGACAAAAGATAAACAATCAGCAGAGTGTTTAAAGTGCGTACTGCATCTGAATCGTGGGTTAGTCAACAACTATGAGCCTTCGTGTCTTAAAGTTAAGTCAGACAAAACGAACAAAATGATAGTGGATGTCTATCAAACCGCCAAAAGTTAAGAAAAGGTTCTATTGAATGCCAAAACCATCATTCATTTTGGCAAGCCTCTTGGTGTGCAAAAGAGCGACATATCCCGTCACCCGTCTTCGTCTTTTTTTGGCTTTAACGGTATAAAGCCGACGAAGTGCCCGAGAACACTTTTGCAAGTAATTTAAGTGTTAGCAAGTACAGGGTAGCAAACAGTTAGTATATGTATGTAAGAACCATGACCTGGGGAAATAAGTCTGACGTAATTAAATGCTGTGAATAGTGTAACCTATTTTCATCTTTAAACGATAGTCACGTGTTATAATGAACCAAGATAATTTTATGACGTCAGTAGTGACTAATGGAAATTTCCTACTACATTTCGAAGCCTTGGAATATTCTCTGTAAATAACTTTGAATACGCTTGCAAAAACGCGTAATAATAACTTGGATCCTTGAAATACCTTATCATATTTTTGTAATCAAAATAACAGTCGAAGGAGTATTAAGTAAAATTTTCCATGTAGGAAACATTTAAAGGATTATTGTATTGTCTATGTAGACTTTAAGGTAGCTGCATAGAGGAAATGTAAGAACTAGGAGGCTACTTCAAGCTATTCTGCAAAGAAAAGACAAAGAGGAAATGGAGTAACAGTTGCCATGGGTAAAGTGTTGATGACAAAGGTTTGCCACTTGATGGCTTTTTGTAAGACAAGTTATTTGGTAAGCAAAGATAGAGATTGGGGACGAGTTTAATATATCAGTGCAATGGATTCATTCATCCCGTTAGAAAATCAACCAAATTACCACCTAGGAGAAAATTTAGAAAAACACACATGTAGAAGATGAAATAATGGGCTCTGCATGTATAATTGACGGTAAATCGTAGAAAATCCGGGGTCGTCTGGGGAAATAAAGGTTTCTAAAAGTAAGTTGCAAATGTTTGACCATTGGCAATAGCATTGTGTCTCCTTTTTTATGATTTTAGCCCTTTTTTGCGACAAATCTTCCGATCGATATGGTTGGGGGGAACTGAAAAGTTAGACAGTTTATTACAGCAATCAATTTCCAATATTCCAAGGAGAAGATAACAGATTTTAAAATGCAAAATAGAATCCAGTTAAATTGAAGGTAGACGAAACCACCATGCCTCTCCCTCGCACTTCAAATTTATTGCGTTGGGCCGTTATCCGTCACGAATAATTTTACCACCATTTGCTGGATTTTAGCTTATCAAAAATAGAAATGTGAGACCAACGTTAAAGAAGTTTTGTTTTTAAAAAGTTGTCGTGTAACTATATCCATGAAATGAGAATATGCAAGAAATCGAAAACTTCTGAACCTGTGAAGAAGTGTCAATGGAGGTTTGTTGTGACCCAAATAATGAGTGTTACTCAAAAGCAAATAATATTAACAGTTGCTAATTCTTGACCTTTAACAGTTGCTAATTCCAGGTTTTTGGTAATTTTGTGCGTCCACTGATTTCTTAAAATGACGATTTCACGACAATTTACGTTCTCACTAAATTTACAGCTGCTTTCCATCTCATGTGTTTGGGCTACATCACAAAGGGTTACTAAAACCTAAGATAAAATCAGACCATGCCAATTTATTTTTTGTTCATTAACACCAAAGAAATGTCTTCATAGAAATTTACTTACATTCAATTGAACTTCTGTTTTAAATCATGATTGCCAAAAGGATTTTTTGTGGTGCATTATATATTTGCTTGGCCATTAAATACTCGAACCCGCAAAACCATTTATTAAATGGCTTCTTTGGTTTGTATTCGTAATAAGAAAAAGATTGTATACTATTTTGTTAAGGTCTCATTAAAATGAAAGCCTTATGAAGTAGTTATTGATAAGCTTTTAGGCTAGGCTTTGGATATTCAATTCTGATAACTGAAATTTAGGTAGTTCGTTTTGTTTTTTATCAGACAATTAACAGTTTCATTGCCGGACTTATAGTTAATCTGTGGATTTAATTATTGCTGCGTATTGAGTATAGAAAGTTTTAATCAGATTTATTAGTATTTAAATTCTGGAATTTCGTGTGATTACTATTTTGTCACTGTTATCAGTGCATTAACAGAGGAAAAACTGTGACTATTGCCTTGAAGAAGTCCTAACAGATGGTTGAAACATTTATTGAAGTGACTACCAGAACCTTTGTGTTTTCAAACTTATCTACCCTTTCTTTGAAAAAAACCCATCGGCAGACCGATATTTTAATAATCATTTAGAAAAATCAAAATATTACGTCATGAAAACACAAAAATAGACAGCAAAGGTCTACTGAATAACCAGTTACCAACAAGCTGACAATATTTAAATTAAACGTTTTTCGACGTTTACTCAAAGGTCAGGGTTTTTTATTGAAACTGAAGACTCGGTTGTTCCCATTTTTTCTGACTTAATCTGTTTCCTCTAAAATATTTCATCCGTTCTGATAGAATTGTGTGGAAAAAGAACTCGAAGAGTTCTGAACGGGTTTGGGTGAAATTTCTAATGAACGTTGACAGTAACAAAAGGAAGAAGTGATTAACTTGTTGCATTCTTACTTAGCGAGATTTTGATATTATAGATAGCAATCTAGCTTTTGTAAAAAGTATTATATACTGCAGTGGCAGATTCATAACGTACGGAAGATCTCTTATCATTTATTTATATAATGTATCGATTTGTATGTTTGCACCAATGGGTACAATTTAAATGTTTTGTTTACTAGAACATAGTGCTAAACCCCATGATCTCCAACGTCTGGAATGGACATTGCACCTAGAGAGAGGGGGGAGAGACACAGAGAGAGAGAAAGAGAGAGAGAGAAAGAGTGGGAAAGAGAGGGAGAGGGAGAGCGAGAGAGCTAAACCAATGAGAAGAATTCAAGGCTTTTCAAAAAAAAAAGGCACTTCATAAGAAACTCTAAACAGTATTTTGAGATTGTACTTCATGTACATCAGTTACCGCGATAGAGGTAGACTGTTAACTCTTGGGACTGTGGAATGTTGACTGAAACCTACTTTTGATGATAAGGAACCTTGAAGTCATCAACAGAACCAGACAGACAGAACCAGACATATCTGGCATTACAGGACATATAGAGCATGGGAATCATTAAAAGGAAAAATGACATACACAATATGGTAATGTGGAGCTTGAAATAATACATTTTATCCTTAAAACACTGTAAAATGGTAGGGTATTTGAGATTAAAACACAAATTAAACCTCAAGGGGACACACCTAAATACAACCTTTCAACAGGGACCTTGACCAAAAGACTAGATCAATTTCCATAGCTAAATGGTCTGATTGCTTGAACCAAACAAGAACAATTATCAATTAAAAGTCTGTAAAACAGTAAAACTAAAGGTTGTGAACTTACTCAAACCATGATATTTTGAATAGAAAACTAGACTGAAGCCTACGGGCAAGGCACTTATGATGATGATGATGATATAGCTATAAAGCAGCTTCTGTTGCTAAATAATAAATCCGATGAAAATTTCGAGACAAAATAGTTTAAAGTAGAACCAAATAAGCCCTTCACATGAGAGGATCATACGCTCTCCATATTCAGTTTCCATCGTATATGCTTATTAAACAAATGTGATTCGTGTAAGGTTTGTAATCTGTTTTGACAGTTAATCACAAAAAGTGGCAAACATCTTTGAAACTTCTTTTGTTTTCTTCGTTGATACAATGATACCTGGTGTGCATTTTCTAGCTCTGGAAATATATTGATACATTACTACTCTTTGAACCAAAGCTCAAATTCAGACATAAGTTCCAATGTTGTGGTGGGACGTTAAACATCCTTAGCATTATTACCATCTGAAATGGCAATTTTGTCAACTCTGGAAAATAATGAGGAAATGCGGCAAATATTATCGGTATGTGTTTACTATCAACGACTTCTTAAAATCATAATTCCGTAGTAGCTGTTGCTGGTATATCAAATTTAATGAAGACCATTTCTACCATTCATGGAGCAATCAAATCATTTGTTCAAAGCAATTGCCATTTCCTTGACATTTTTTACTTGATGCCGGCACAATGGGTGCTACCCATCCTGAATAGCTAACAGGTACGTAAATAGCAATAACAACTAAACAATGGCATTGGTGGTAGATGATCTCATTGTTCAGTTACCTACTATCCTAGATAAAAATAGTTTGTTAAAAAGCCTGCCAAAAATCCTCAAATTTGAACTTCCCTATGTGAGTCGCCTGACGCCCTGACCACAGACAAGTGTGTGTATTAAAAAAGATGATAATAAAAATGATAATAGTAACAATTCGTAGTAGTAGTAGTAGTAGTTGTAGTAGTAGTTGTTGTTGTTGTAGTAGTAGTAGTAGTAGTAGTAGTAGTTATAGTAGTAGAAGTTGTTGTAGTAGTAGTAGTAGTAGTTGTTGTTGTTGTAGTAGTAGTATTAGTAGTTGGAGTCGGAGTTGTAGTAGTAGTAGTAGTAGTAGCAGTAGTAGTTGTTGTTGTTGTACCAGCAGCAGTAGTAAGGAATTGAAATATTACAATCTGTTGGCAAGGCTGCTCCTGCAACAGCGTAAGAAAAATATCTTGAATATGTTCCTTTTTGTGAGCATCATTTGCTTGTTAACTTTTAATCATCTTATGTTTTTTCTATGTAAAACTCCTTTTGGAATAATATTGAATAAATATTCTGTGATAAAATGACAACCTTACAATATTTTTTTAATATTATTCGACCATGCAAGATGAAGATATATGGTAAACTTCAATTAACTAATAAATGTTTTCTATATAGTCTTCCTGTTACCACTCTAAAATTGTTTCTCTTACATGCTATGTGTGGAAAACTATTGCAAATTACCATTAACAACTAAATTTTATGCAGGTTAGAATTTTTTTTATACAAGTTTAAAAATTAATCATTATCTTGAGGTCAAGTGAAAACTGAATACATAGGTTAATGAAGTTATTTACAGTTTTCATACTTAGCAAGGGAATTTTTTGTGTTGAAGACATGTTCTCAAGAATTTTTTTCATGCTTGCTACCATTTTAAACTGATTTCTCGCCTATCTTATTTCTAAAAACGTCTAACTAATAAATAATGGATGAATAAATTGAGTAAACTACATGCCGAGTCTTGCCTGAGACTAATAACTGACTACTCTGCCATTTCTGTTTTAAGGTATGGTATACAGTAAAGAATGTCTTTTGCTACTGTTTTCCAATGCAAAAATAAACAAACGTCAGTGATTGTAGAAGGCCCAAAATGAGAGTCTACTTACTCTTGTATATTGCACTTCCTGCACACGTTTTACTTTGTAATATATTTGTAGTAATGTTTGAGGTTTTCCTGTAGTCATATCAAGTGAGAAATAGTCTCTAAATGTACATCCCATTCAGAAGTTTACAAATTTCAAGACAAAACAACATTATTGGGTCTATGGTTTTGAAATTAATTTAACGCATAGCCTGAGGCTAATAGACAACACGTGAATCATCGTGTCTTCGTTAAGGTTACAATCGCCCCTGAGCTATACCCCTAGAGTACAGCAACTGTAAATCATGAAAAAATATAAAAAAGCGTTTTTGTTTCGGAAAGAAGATCAGCAGATAGTCAAGCAGATTTTCAGGTTAAATCGTACTACCTTTGTTTCGGGTTGTACTGATCAAAATACGAGTTCAACCACAAGTAAGGCTCAAGTTCATTAAAATCAAAGTCACAATTATGGAAATACCTGACGTTGTCTCCTACTATTTAGAAAAACCTTGTTAAACCATAGCATATAGAAAAACAGTCAAACAAATCAAATCAATTTCATAGATTGACATCCTTCATTATCTTAATTTTAAAGTGGATTCATGATAATAAGTTGTAAGAACACATTACTTTAAACTTGCAACTTACTTGTCGTAAATTTGAAAAAATCATTCTTAACCAGGAAAGCTTGTCTTTTTAGAGCTTAGAAACAAACTAGAGGTCATTCTGGCTTTTGTTTTTTTGTGTAGCCTTAAGTTTAAGGGAATAGGAGAAAACAATACAAATGTTTATGCGTTCACAATATCTTCAAATACACAGCCTGACTGGCGTTCTTCCTTGAATAAGCCACTCAATTTATGAAATAATTTCAAAATCAGGGTCATTTTAGTGGGAAGGTTTTCAATTCTTATCCGTCTGGGATAAGACACTAGTGTGATAAAATGCACGTTACGTGTCAATGTATCGATGAGAAAAAGAAAAGTAGGGTCAAATATATTTCGTCGCTTTTTTGTGGTCGACTATCAAATGATTATTGAACTGTATGAGAATCAAATTATTTTACAAAGCATCAGCGATGGAAACTGAATATGGAGAGCTTATGATGCTCTCATGTGAAGGGCTGATTTGGCTCTATCACCTGCCTTAAACTGTTTTGTCTCGAAATTTTAATCAGACTTACCATTTAGCAACAGAAGCTTCGTCAAAGCTGGATCATCTTTGTCATCTTCAAGTGCCCCGCCGGTAGGAGCCTGGTTCTAGTTTTCTGTTCACTTTTGTCAGCAGTCGATTCCAGCGTGCGTTTCATCTATTCTTCCAGTTGTTCCAGCGTATTCTATTTCCTCTTTGATGTCCTTTCTAACTGACTTCCCATCAAGTTTTCCCATTTTAGCTGGATACTTAAGGTTTATCTGTTTCAGAGAGTACATGGAACATTTTGTTGGGCGACTTCTTACTGTTGCAGGAGACATCTTTCCTCGTGCTCCCCTTTTAAAACTCTTTTTGCTGGTCTTATTTCCTTTCTATTAAACTCTCAGTATTCTTCAGTAAGACTAGATTCCTGTGGAATTGATGGCGTTTTTTACGTTTGTCAATTCATATTATACGCTTCACATCCGTAAACTAGAAATGTTTCGGTGTTGTGTTGAAAAATTCCTTTGCCGGCATTCTGTGATAGTTTCGTTTGGCCAAATTAGATCTCATTTTCTGAGAGGCCACTTCTACTGATCGATTATTTTTTTTATTCTTTCGCAAATTTTACCATTCAATGTTTTTACGGTCTCAGCATATTTGAATTTCTCACTTGATGAATTTCTCACTTTCGCACTTTCGCACTTTATTTCGCCTTTGGGTGTTTTTTCCACTTATGATATTGGAGCTGAAGAGAGTCTTTTACTATTAACAGCCACCAGTTCGATTTTTTAAACTCAGACAAGGTAATTTTTTCACTTCTTTTATCAATTTTGTCGACCAGAACTGAAATTATCTTGTAGTTGTTTTCGCTTTTGACCTGCGTCATCTTGAAGAATAGGTGAGTATAATCCATTTTAACTAACTGTTGTCCGCCTCTGAGTCCCTGAAAAGTTGTGAGGCTCCATACATAAGTAGAGGAAAAACCTTACAAGTGCCTAATGAGATTAGTATTCAACAAAGTGGTTGAAAACAAATTAAGTCAAACGTAGTTATGGATGTTCCACCAGACCAATCGTCAAATATTTTTTCTTTTACATATCCATTTTCAATTACATGCGGAATAAATAGACCCCCAATTTTTCTCCTTTCTCAGACACTACCTACAATATTTCATCTGTAGTACTTTTTATAAAACAGTACCTTTTCTCAAAGGTATTGTTTTATAAAGTGTGTGATTCAAATACAAGATTAGTGGTACAAAACTTAAAAATCGCTATTAAAATAAAAGTCGGTTTTGGTCGCTGGCTTTTTCGCTCACACTCGGCTGCAACAAAAGGGCCAAAAAGCTGAGAGCAAGTCTGCATTTTTTCATTGAACACTGAAAACAAAGAGACGATCGAGAAAGCCCGCCATTTTTTCGTAAAGTTACTCACCTTCGGTGACTGGCTGTCTAAAACAATTGTTAACTATAAACAAATTCCTTTTGCTTGCAAAGATGAGTTAATAAAAAAATTGAATATGAATTACCTCTATTGCTCCTAAATGCAAGTTAGACCTAGCTCGATCAATTAATTGGAACTGATTTATCTCAAAATTGTCGCTGCATTCGGGGTTAAGCAGCAAATGCTGTACTACAGAATAATCAGAATTCATACTTTTGCTTGTACCCTTGCATTGTCTTTTTATTTAACTCGACAAAGACGGGACTTTCTCTGAAAAAAATGTGCGCATGTTGTTTTCTTATATCTACCAGACTTAAGGGTCTACGGTCTACTAACCTGGCATTACACTTGCACTTAAACTTACACAGAATCATACTTTAATTTTGGCGGTTAAGACATCTGTGTAGACGAAGGAATAATTTTTCGCGAGGTAAAAATAACTTACCCTGGTAATTTGATTGTCAAATTTAGAAGAAACGACTTCCATTCCCTGGATAGCATTGGTTTCTACTAAATTATAGGAGAGGACTGGTTTCTACAAGAATAAAACAGCAAAAATTTCTTTCAGAGCGAGCTGAACAGATTGATGTGTTTCGTTGTCTGTTATGATAACATATGCGCTGCACTTACGTAAGTAAATCAGACCAAGAAGGCGACTGCAGTGCTTTTTTAACTTTGTTGGTTGACGCTTTACAATGAAGATCTTACACATTAACAACGGAGCCGACAGTAAAAATTAGAAACAACACCTTTGAGGATCCTTATCGTCAACACACTTAATGTACCTCAGAAACATGAAAAATTAACAGAGATGTTGAAAAAATCTTTAAGATATAAATGATGGGAGAAGGTGAGCTTCAGAGATACTTTTTTCGTAGTCTGATAGGTACACGTGCAGTCCTGTAAGTCATGAAGTGCGTTTATGACCCTCTTTTACCCTGCAATCTCCTCCTCCACCGTTGGACTACACTTTGTGTCACGAAAAGCCAAAGCCGTGCTGGCGAAGGAAAGGAAACTTTGTTTAAACAAACTAAGTCCTTTCTCAGCTTACAGCGCTTGGTATGAGCCAACACCCACTGACATAAAACTAGTATGTTAAAAGAAACTGAAGAGACTCAAGCCAACTAAACTGGTTTTACGACGGTCGTTGTCAAAATCGGGTAGGAATGTCCGTGAAATGACTCCCAGGCCGAAGTCTGAAATAAGTCCATAGTCGGGTTGAATCAATTTTAACTGCCAACACCTGTTTTCAACTGGAAATGTGAAATGTTGAAACAATGTTTGCACAATGTTTGTTTGGGATGGGGAGGTACAAGTAAAAGGTATTCGGGATAACTTTAATGAATCTTTACATTTAATGGATCCCATATAACTCATTTCTCTTAACATCTTTCTCCTCGTGCAGTTGTAATTTTTGTGAAACCTTTTGGTTTCTACGTGTTTTCCTTCACTCTTTCGTTCACTTAGTGTTTTTATTTCTTGTGTTGGAGTTTGCGAATTGAAGAAAAAAAAAGAGAGGGCAGATGGACAAGAATAAGAAAGATGAGGTTTTGCACAAGACATTCGTTTATGTACGTCGGCTAAAAGGAAAAGCACCATGAAGTGTGGCAGTTATGATATCGAGAAGCGCAATGAGAATGTAGAAGTACTTGTCAAGTAGGATTATTAGTACAATATTTTACTCACTATACAGGAAGATGAAACTAATGCAAGAACACGCATCAATTAATGACAGCAAAGGTGATGAAAATGACGCGCTCCACAGCAAATTCCAGAAAACAATGAACGAAAGCAACACAAATGGTATTGTAGTTGTAATGAAGGAATTTATGTAAATTAAGAAGCCAAGAATAAAGATAGGGGCATACTTCAGAAAGGTGGGCTTCAAAAACACGGATGACAATAGTGAATAACTTTGTGATGTTTTAAGTCATTAATGTCGGACACTGGGGTCATGAGAAATGCAGGCGCTGGAAGCGCCTTCAACCTAGTGAATACGAAGATACAATTGAAATTGAAGGTCTTCAATGAAAACACTGAGTTCATCTTCAAAAGATGGGGTAAGTTGTTGTGTGGTCTGATAGAAAGAGATTTTGTTTGGAAAACTGACAAATACTCCGTAAGGTTAGAAAAAGGAGCTAGAAGTGGATCTCTGGTGGTATTTAAGAATGAAAGAAGATAAGTGAAGATGAAGGTGCAAGGAGACAAATTTGGAAAGAGTGGAAGAAATCTTGAGACGAGGATAAAGAATTTAAAGCAAAGAAGTGAAAAGGAATGCAAGCAGCAAGAAAAGATCAATTCGAACTTACCAAGAAGCTTACAGGTGAGAAGGGAAGAAATTCAATGGGTATTCGAGACGAGACTGACGCTATGAGGACAGCGAAGATTAAAAGGATGCCGAGCTGGATAAAACATGTTAAAGGAGTACTCAACAGAGCTGAGCCAACAGAGACCATCACATGTGGTGACAAAAATTACAGAGATTTGGGAAAACTAATTGTTACCCGTCTGGCATTATCGAGATCAAGAGAACTCCAAAAATATGAAATACATTGAACCTCTTCGAGTTCATATTATAAGTGTTGAATTCTATGATTCTATTCTCTCGTTGTTGTCTGCTTCGTAGAAGCAGACATCAACGAGATGAGCAGGCGACATGCAGTACATTGCACCAAAATATGTTAGGAAAGAAATTGCTTAATTCTCAAAAGTTTAAAAGTGGCGTAAGTAACTTTGACGTAAGTTCGAGTGCATACTGATTGATAGGATGGGGAGTGCTACAGATCAAATTTTAAGGAGATGGCCCGCATAGTACAGACCGTTAGTTATAAGCACAGGCGAACACTTTTTTATCCTTCAGGATCCATGGCAATCTGCTGTAACAACAATGCTTAAACAAATACCTTTATAAGTTGAATATGTCTACCCTGCTCGATTTTTTTCTTAGATTTCCGGAAGGAATTCAAATTCAGCTCTTAGAAAATGTTCATGGAAGTTAACCTCACTTTATGGCATCACCGAGAGGATTAAAAACTTAAGCAGACAGATTTAAATTTGATCTCACTTTATAAGTTGAATATGTCTACCCTGCTCGATTTTTTTCTTAGATTTCCGGAAGGAATTCAAATTCAGCTCTTAGAAAATGTTCATGGAAGTTAACCTCACTTTATGGCATCACCGAGAGGATTAAAAACTTAAGCAGACAGATTTAAATTTGATCTCACTATTCAGTCATTAAAAAAGACATTAGAATTATATAATATTGAGAGTAGAGCCAAACAAGCTTATGCTATTCAGGATTACTCTTCGTGGTCTTGATTGACTTCTGACAATCAGGCTTAACGCTAGAAAGGCTTTCAGCCTCGTCGTCAGAAAATAAGTTGGAGATGACAAAGTCGAAAAAGTAGTAAAAATAATTTATTTCGTAGGAATAGTTACAGCATATTGCCATGGATCCTGTGATATTAAATGAACAAAGCAGGAGCAGTATACTGAAAATGGAATTAAGTCTGGCGTGAGAGAAACATTAGAAGCTATATAAAAGTAAAACAAAAAAAATTGTAAAAATTAAACATTACATTTAATGCAAGCGTTTTAGCTTATTTCAAAGCCTTCCTCAATGCAACTTGTTAAGCATAAATGATTTATTATCAAATAAGGATAAATCTAAAATTGCTTAAGCATAAAATAATACATTTCTGTTGATAAATAATGGCTATCTTAATCTAGTTATAACTAGAACAAATTTAAAAAGATATAAAATTACAAAAGATATAAAATTACCCTCATGGGATTGACATACTTGGTACAATTGAATATGCTGTAATAAAAAGATTTTTAAATTGCTTTATCACACCTAGGCCTTTGATTTATAATTAGCTAACAGGAATTTATTGAGGTGTTTACATTTTGCAATGAGTTCACTACGCTTGTTCAACAGTTACTCTTTGTTAGCGTAATTAAGGATCTCGAATTTTTCCCGTAAACAAAGGTTGCACTTTTTCGATTTTTCTGAATAGGGCTGCGGGTGATTTATCACCGACTATTTCATGGTGGGGGTGATGTTCTTTTCTTTCAGGTCCAGTACGTACGATGAAAGGGTTGTGCTGTTTCTGTACTTCTCGTTTCTTAAGTTCTAAGCAACGTTTTGTTGATTTTTTGTCGTCCACCATATGATAGCTCTGATATTCTTATATTACTGAGGACTGTCCATAGTTAATAATTACTTCGATACTAGTAAATAGATAGATAGATAGATAGATAGATGAATGGATAAACAAATAAATATATACCTACTTATATATACATATATATACGTATATGTATATAAACATGAACATAAAATTTATGGTTTATAATATGAATGACATTTATTTTGGTGTATTGTAGCTAAAAAGTTGTAGAGAACTTTGAACTAAAACAGGCTGTGTTTATGACCACGATAAAGTTAAGGGAAAACAATTCTATTTTCAGCAAAGAGGGATAAACTACAACTGGAAAAACATCTTTAGCATTGGTTTTGTGTTTGCCTCTATAGGTAGCAAGATAACCCTTTGCTTCTTTGGAGGCCTACCATACTTTTGAACCAACGTTCTGAAAACCATTTTCATTTGTTTCCAGTGTTTTAACCAGTACGGATGATTTCAATAGTACCCATACTGAGGTTTAAGTATCTCGTGACATAATTATCAGAAATATTTTTTTTAAATCTTCACAGCGTTTCTTCTCAAATTCAAAGTTTTTAGACAAATTATCCAAAATAAAAACCAACACCTAATTCCAAAACTGAGAGTCCACATCCTTTTCTTACGACCAAATCTGTACATTCAGTTAGACCCAGACCTGTTGCAATAGAAGGGTTTCAGTATCTTTCAATGTCACAGTACACCTCAATATCAAGTAAACAGTCCAGCAATTCAACAATGTTGAAAAGAACTAAATCATACCGCCAGTTATAACATTTCTCATTGTGACCAACCAAACAACCACCGAGGACGTGACCAAGGGTTTGGATTTTGTCGCAGAATAAACACGTGGCTACATTGGTGATTAAATTAAATAGTGTTAGATCCATTAGCTAAGATGCTGCTTAGATATCTACTCAAAAACTGTAGATGTAAGGTGGTAGTTGATGTAGAACATTCGTCCATTGATTGGTAAATGTGTTGTCCTCTACGTTCCAGATTGATTTTATTAAAAGACTTTGAGTTTTTAACTTGTTTCTAAAACAAGATTTATCAAGTTGTCAAATTTTAATGATGCCATCTTTTGTTAGAGGCAATGATCACAACGTGTTAGTTAATGGTCCTTGCCGTGTTGTATGCTTTCCTGACGTTTTCGTTTTTCAAATCGTGTACGTTTTTGTGAATAGTTACGTGGCATTGAATATGTCTGGAAGATAGGAGGGTAATGCTCAACCAAAATGGTGATTTTGCCTGAGTCACGATGCACAAGGTTCCAGATATCCGAATTTCAAGCCAAAGGCGAATAAGTTTGGATGCGATTTAATAATTTTGTTTTTAAGCAAGTTATTCGAAATGTTGGCAACTGCTAATTACCTACTGGTCTGCGAGAGAACTTCGTTTCAGTAAAGGAGGGATTTGTTGCGACGATGCAACGGAAGACCATGGATAATATCCAGCTGTTCCTTTATAGGACTACTTAGTTTTCCCTTGTGCTTCTGGTCACTCATCCTAAATCGAAGTGGCGGTTAAGGGATGTAAAACGCTCTTCATTTTCAATGGGTGGTAATTTTGAGTTGTCTATGCATAGTCTTCGTTTGCACTACACTGAGAATGTTCCTTTCTTCTTGATAACAAAAGAATGATACTCGAATGGTCATGTCGGGCCATTTACACCATTCGCTGAAAACGTGGAGTACAATTTGGCTTTCACTTTTCAAAAATATAAGCGATGCTGCTTCGTCCGCAGATTGAAACCAGTCTTTGAGTATAAAGTTCTTAAAAGAATGCTAACCGAAGTTTGTGTATTTTTCAAAATTGCTATATTTGAGAAAAGTGTCAATTAGCATATTAAATATTAGCATTGAAAAAGTATCTCCCTGCAAAACATCCTTTTCAACTCGAACAAAAGGAGTTCTAGACTTTTTCGTAGATATAGAAATGTGGAAATCAGTGTAAAGGCCGCTAGTAAGGTAACATATTTTATCTAGAATGTGGTGATATATAAATACGGTTCAAATTAAAGTATGATTCCCTTTATCGAATGTATTTTAATCGTACATTCATGTGATGGTGACGCTCATCTGTTTATTTCTAGCATGCTAGATGATGTTTGCCACTTCTGAATTATGCTCGAATGTACATTCGAGCATAATTCAGAAGTGGCAAACATCATCATCATCATCATCTACCACTTATTCCCGGGGTAAAATCTTGTTAAAACTTGCTCTCTATCTTGTTGTATTTCATTAGAAATTGGTAGGCTTAACTCATTAGAAATGATGTGAACATCGTCAGGGTAATCCGTTCCAACGTTATCGGTCGGACGTTTTCAGGTAAACTGGGGTCATCTCTCTTATAACTCAAAACAGTGGCAACTATCCTCTAAGCGCTAGAGTAGAGTCTCGATTTTATAACTTCTCTACACAATAGGGCGATGAAAGTTATCAGCTGGGGTCATCTTTTTAAAAATATGATGAATATTTGATCAAAATGACATGGTGAACCTTACGCCTTCATTCACTTTATGATTTTAGTAATTTCACTTACGACGGTTTGGAGAAGTTAAATTCAATTTTCAGCCTGGAAAGAGACCGTAACTAGTCAGGTATACTAAATACTTTAATGGGACTTGCACATTAAAGAGCATTGTAGAAATATTCAGGACAACATTTTTTTTCAAAAGTCGGAAGAATTTCTGAAGAACATTATAAAACTTTCATTGTATATTCCCAAAAGCCTTTACTGATTTCATAATCATTATTTGTAGAGGCAGTAATGCCGACGGTCTATTTGTTGGGTTTTGATTGCAATGCTTTTGAAACAAATTTAATGGTTGAGGACGGTTCATTGGTTTCTTTTAAGAGTTTACCTTACCTTTCAATTCTTTTTTGTTGAACAATGGATACTATTCAAGTAATACAATATCCTCTTAGGAGAATTCACCATTTAAACCATAATTTCCTTTGACTTAGTCTTAAACTATTTAATTCAGACTACTTAAAGCATTGTGATATCTTTGAAATCAACTACAGATTATTTTGAGTAAAAGTAAGTATTAGCTAATGGCCAATCTTCATCAGTGCTCAATAAGTTCACTCCTTCCTTTAATCTGGGATCACGTTCCTCATGTGGTGAATTTTCCACTGTTCCTTTGATGATATTATCACTTGTTTCGTCATTCTCAGCATTAACATGATTACTTCCGTCTTTTAACAATATGATAGTTCGGCAGTACCCTTGGTGTGGCTTAAGTCCACTGAGACCTTTGCAATATTTACCGCAAATACATTTAACAATGTTCAAAAGGCTTGGGTCATTATCCTCAGCTACGATATTTTTAAGTACAGAGTTTTGCATGCTTCCACGGTTAATCTCACTGTAAGCAGAAGATGCTCGCTTCTAGTGTGTCCAAACATGGAGGTTAAAAAATCATCTCTACAAAAATTACAAACCACAAATATTATCAATACACAAACAATAGAAAGTTTAATGATTTTTCATTAGATTACCAACTATGTCCATATCATCATCTTCTTCTTTCGGGGTTTCCATTTCAGAGGTTACTACAGCGAATTGACTCATTCCATTTGCGTCGGTCCTGTGTATTCCTTTCTGACAACCAAATCCTAATCATTTCTTTATTCAAACAGTCTTTCGATCTTCTCTTCGGTCTTTCCACTTTTCTCGTGCCTGGTAGCTCCATGTTCCCTATTTGACAATCATCCCCTTAGGATATGTCCTTACCACCTCAAACGTGCCTCTGCCAGTTTTCCTGCGATGTGACATACCCCCATGGTACCACTAATCCTCTCATTTCTAATTATACCCCTTCTTGTAACTCCATGAAACCGCCTTAGGATGCGCAATTCTGCTGTCTGCAGATTTTTCTCAAGACTACTGGTTAGGGGTAGTCTCCACCCCATACAACATGGCAGATTTTACCACCTTATACAGCTTCCCTTTGACCTTGACCGGCACTCTTTTATCACACAGAATTCCGGTCATATTCTCCCCAGGTGCTCCACTCTGCCTGGATTCTTTTTCTTCATTTCTTTAGGACTACCTCCACTTTGTTCGACAGTGGATCCGTGGTAGTTGAAGTCCTCTACTTCTGGCAGTTCATCATCACCGATTTCGATTGGTGGTGGCTGGTATTTCCTCTTTATGCAGAGGTACTCCGTCTTTGCTCGGCTAACTTTCAATCCACGTCTCTCCAGTGCATGGCGCCTCTCCTTTATTTTTATTGATGAGCAAGATGTCATCCGCAAACGTCATATTACATAGTGCATCTCTCCTCACTTCTTCTGTCAGTATATTCCTCTCTGTTTCAAAGAGTAGTGGGCATGGAGCTGACCCCTGATGTAGTCCTACTTTTACATTAAAAGCTTTCGTCTTTCCTGCTGTATATCTGACAACTGTCGTGCACTCTCTTAGCATTTCTTGAACTCCTCGGACATACTTCCCTGACTCCCCTTTTCTTCTCATACAATACCAGAATTCATCTTCCGGCACCTTGTCGTATGCTTTTCCAAGGTCTATGAATACGCAGTGGAGCTCCTGTTGACCTTCTCTGTGCTATTCCACTGGCATCCGCAGCTTTATCTTGCATATTACCTGCCAATATTGGGTTGTGACACATTTAGTAGCCAGTACTTTGCAATCTGTGACTTCCTTCTGCAGTCTTCTTCTGGAGAGTATGTAATCAAGCTGGGTACTATGTTGTCTACTGTTATAGGTGACCTTCTGTCCTAATGACTTCATGAAGTAAGTTTTCACAATAGACAGATCGAGACTTTCTACGAAGCACACTATTCCCTTGCCTTGTTCATTTCTTTCTCCTACTCCTTGATTCCCAATGTTTCTTTCGTTTTCCAAGTATCCCTCTCCAACATGTCCATTTAAATCTGCCCCTATGTATACACCTTCATCTCCGTAGGTCTTTCTCACATAGTCATCCAGATCTATCCAAAACCTTTCCTTTTTCTCATCGTCACATGTAGTCTGTGAAGCGTAAGAACTGATGAAATACATGATGATCCCACTGGCCTTGATCCTTAGTATTCGGTATGACCATCTCTCTACTGAATTCACAGGTGCTGGGAAGGATAGGTGGAGGATAATGCCCACTCAGTTCCTGCTGTTTGCTGTCGCACTATAATACAGCTTGTATCAATTACCAATTTTTTTGCCTTCGAATCTTTCCAATTAGTTTTCTGGACCCATAGGATCTTCAGGTTTCTCCTCTCCATCAAAATTCACAAAATTCGTTCATTTTACCAATATTGAGAGTGATTATCATGAGCTCCTGCCCTTGACCTTGCTCCCGTTGCTTTTCCTTTTCCCTCTAAATCTTTTCCATCCTTGCTGCCTTCTGCTTCTGTAGTCAGCCACATAATATCCATTACCTCGCTGTTCTCTTAAGGTAAAAGCGGTCGTTTTTTATCAATGCCGCGACCGATCCGGTATTGAATTTACTGGTTCTGTCATTCGCATTTTTGAACTGACAGGCGTTTTTTCTGGTTGGATGCCCTTCCTGACGCCAACCACAGATATAGGCAGTGGGCCTAGCCTTTGGTAACTTAATACCATCGGCCTGATCAAGAATGTAACACAAGCATACCTGGAAAAGAACCATCACTGCAAGAAATCCAGAAAATTGTTATCAGCAGGACATCACGAGTTTTTAGAAGAGCCCTGTCTATCGAAATCTTTTTTGTCTTGAATATCTTAAAATTGATTTCAATGTCAGTGAGTTGTGATATAACTATTTGTACCTTACGCTGTTTTCATCATTGTTTGTTAATCGTTCTATTGGTGTTAAATTAATTGGACTTTTTTTTCTCTAGATTTTAAGCTTTTTGTACTAAAAATTTTATGTATATATATATATATATATATATATACATTACATACGAATTTTCATAGAAACATTTGTTATAATTTATTCTTATTTAAAAGCTGCATAAGTTGAATTTCACTCACCCTACGTCACTGCTAGTAACCCGGTGTTTGATCTTGAAATACAAAGCAAAAGAAAACACAACAACAATAATAATAATAATAATAATAATAATAATAATAACAGAACGTATTCTGTCTTGGCTTGTCAAAGAAATCACATATCTCCAACCAAAAACTGATGAAAGTGACAATCCAAAAAATTAGAGGCCTCGTGTGTCTTATCACCATGTACAAAACTCAAAACTCGATCATAACACAGTAAACGTAGGCTTTTCTTAACGATAACCACCTTTTTACGAACAAACAGAAGGGGTGTAAAAGTGGTTGCTATGGCTGTAAAGATCAGCTGTTAAATAATAAAATGATCCTTGAAGACTGTTATAACAACTATAAGAATTTATCTGTAGCTTGGATTGATTATTAAAAGGCATTCGATAACATACCTCATAGCTGGATAGAAAAATGCCTGAAATTGTACAAATTCTCTACATTTATTAGAAATTTCTTATCTCAAAGCATGAAAATCTGGAAAGCGACTCTACTGCTAAATTCCTAAGAGCACATCATTAATGCGGGCGACATAAAGGTTAAAAACGGTATCTTCAAAAGTGACCCTGTCCCCTATTTCATTTTGCATGGCACTTTTTCCTCTTATTCAACTCCTTATTGATAGAAAAAGTGGGTTTATTATCTTTAAAGACAACATAAACCACCTTCTGTACATGATCAATCTCAAGCTGCATGTTAAAAATGATTCCCAGTTGGAAGGACTACTTAATATATTAGCCCAGTTTAGTTATTATATTAAGATGGAGTTAGGTTTGGATAAAGTGTTAAGACCACTTTCATCAGGAAGATACTACTAAAGGCATAATCATAAAATCGAAATTCAAAGTAAATACACCAATAATTATTATGCTATCAATCATTAATTTTTTATCGTACTATTTTTTTGTCCAGTTTTAGTCGTGTAATTTTGTGTTTCCCCCCAAACAATCCTGCATTCCTTTATTACGTATTAAGGATGGTATAGTTTGTTAGAAATAAATTCATAAGTCTCTTTCTTCATCTTTCTGTTGTCTGAGGTTCCCTGGTTGTGACTTGGCAAAAGTCGTACTTACACAAAGCTAAGTCAAAACATGTAGTAATAGCTGCGCAACAAAAAGACACAATTTTAGAATATTCTAAACAATTCTAACTACTAAATAAATACTCATAAGATATATATATATAGCTATATATGTATATATAGATATATATGTAGCTTGAGTGTATATATATATGTATATATTGCGTTTTAACGGAATTTTGACTAGTTTCCAGACTCCAAAGAAACCAATTTTGAACATCCCCTTGTAATACTGATATTCTGTACTATAAAAACTGATATATATATATATATATATATATATATATATATATATATATATTTCTGATATTCTGTTCTTTAATTCCTTTCAGATTTAATTTCAGTGCGGAATCCTTTGGTGTCAAAAGGATTCCGTACTGAAATTAAACCTGAAACGAATTAAAGAACAGAAAATACGAATGAATACTTAAGCTTCAGGAGGTCATAATAAATTGCACATTAATAAAGTTAAATTACTTGCACCATATGGGACAGCATATTTGTGACTTCCGAACAAAGAGGAAAGTAGCATTTCATTGTTTTCCAAAATAGACTTTACTGCTTGTTGGGAGTTCTTCCTCTTTTTTTTGTTTTGTCCTGCTGGACCTATACTCTGGAAACGTGCACAATTAAAAATCTCCTCTGAGAGGAGTGCCAGGTCAGCTGGCTGGCAGCCTGGTGCAGTGGGGAGTAAACAAATGGAAAAGGCGTATTGCTAGTTATCAGCAAAAATTATAAATGCATCGTCCCTTACTCCAATTTGACAGCGCAGTTGACGATTAGAAGAATCGGGATGCAATTACTGTGAACATGTATTTCTTCATTCTCAATTGATAATTTAAAAGTTTACAACTAAAACTAATTTCATTTTACCCAACTCCCACCCCCAATAAAGGTAAAAATACTTCAAACAAATTATGTTCAACGACGCAGAGAGCACAGAGTTACTTTCACCAAACAAGGGGAAAATGGGAAGCTGATTTAAATTCAAATTCAACGAAAGGGAATACAGTGACAACGACAGATTTATCAGGAGGGCCACAATTTTTTGTTTCCTATTTACTTGTGCTTATTTTATTCTTGTTCACTTCAGGCAAGGCCTCAAGCGACCGCTTTTCTTCGTGAGGAGATAAGAAAGTGAAAGTTTAAAAAAAAACCAGGCAATATTTAATCTCCAGCTGTTTGTCATTCGTCAGTCTTCGTTATGTCGTGCACGCAAAGCTAGCATCAACTGTTGACAACTNNNTAATAGTAGTAGTAGTAGTAGTATTAGTAGTAGTAATAGTAGTAGTAGTTGTTGTAGTAGTAGTAATAGTAGTAATAATAATAATAAAGATAATGAAAAAAATAGTTGTAAACAATAAAACAAATACCTCAGGAAGTCAATGGATACATGGTCAGCAGTTAAGAGTTTCCAAATACGTGTTTGTTCATTGTTAATAGTGGTCTTAGATACAAGGTGTTCCTTTACTCTTAAAGGTATTGCATGCTGTATACAGAAAGTGATCCTGAAATAACGGACGTATTATTTTTATTAACAAGGGTAGACGTCGACAGTTTAAGCCAAAAAGTTGTTTTAACGACGGACATAAATGCTGGCTTCCACCCTTCCCAACAAATAAACAAAAACTAAAAAATGTCAAGAAGGGCAAGGAATGACATACCGATGCCTCGTTGGAGCGCAAAATAAGCACTTAGCATGACTAAATGCTTAGTTTTTAAAAGAAATATTTTTTCCCTCTATTAATCAAGCGTCCTCTTACAATACCTACCCAGTGCACTTTATCAAATAATAGGGTACAATAAATCAGATATTGACAGTCCTCCACCAGAATATTTGGTAACTGATAATGATAATAAAAATATGAAGAAATTGACGTGTCTTGTAGATGCTGAGATTTCTTTCAACAAAATTCTTAAGATTTGATTTTACTCAAGAAGTATTATATATCCAATGAGATTTAAAATGAGATTCAATTATACTGGGAAGCTCCCAGGGCGTTTTTCGAGACAATGCAGTATTTCTAACAAACTGATAGCTGCGCAACAAAAAGACACAATTTTAGAATATTCTAAACAATTCTAACTACTAAATAAATACTCATAAGATATATATATATAGCTGTATATGTATATATAGATATATATGTAGCTTGAGTATATATATATGTATATATTGCGTTTTAACGGAATTTTGACTAGTTTCCAGACTCCAAAGAAACCAATTTTGAACATCCCCTTGTAATACTGATATTCTGTACTATAAAAACTGATATATATATATATATATATATATATATATATATATATATATATATTGCTGATATTCTGTTCTTTAATTCCTTTCAGATTTAATTTCAGTGCGGAATCCTTTGGTGTCAAAAGGATTCCGTACTGAAATTAAACCTGAAAGGAATTAAAGAACAGAAAATACGAATGAATACTTAAGCTTCAGGAGGTCATAATAAATTGCACATTAATAAAGTTAAATTACTTGCACCATATGGGACAGCATATTTGTGACTTCCGAACAAAGAGGAAAGTAGCATTTCATTTCAAAGAGACTTTACTGCTTGTTGGGAGTTCTTCCTCTTTTTTTTGTTTTGTCCTGCTGGACCTATACTCTGGAAACGTGCACAATTAAAAATCTCCTCTGAGAGGAGTGCCAGGTCAGCTGGTTGGCAGCCTGGTGCAGTGGGGAGTAAACAAATGGAAAAGGCGTATTGCTAGTTATCAGCAAAAATTATAAATGCATCGTCCCTTACTCCAATTTGACAGCGCAGTTGACGATTAGAAGAATCGGGATGCAAACACTGTGAACATGTATTTCTTCATTCTCAATTGATAATTTAAAAGTTTACAACTAAAACTAATTTCATTTTACCCAACTCCCACCCCCAATAAAGGTAAAAATACTTCAAACAAATTATGTTCAACGACGCAGAGAGCACAGAGTTACTTTCACCAAACAAGGGGAAAATGGGAAGCTGATTTAAATTCAAATTCAACGAAAGGGAATACAGTGACAACGACAGATTTATCAGGAGGGCCACAATTTTTTGTTTCCTATTTTCTTGTGCTTATTTTATTCTTGTTCACTTCAGGCAAGGCCTCAAGCGACCGCTTTTCTTCGTGAGGAGATAAGAAAGTGAAAGTTTAAAAAAAAACCAGGCAATATTTAATCTCCAGCTGTTTGTCATTCGTCAGTCTTCGTTATGTCGTGCACGCAAAGCTAGCATCAACTGTTGACAACTGCAAGAGAACTTTCGTACTTATTAGTGGAGACAAAAACAGAAGACTGACCGCTTTCAGGTTGGAAATAGAAAGGAAATTCACTGGATATTCTAAATTTAATTGGTTGGTTTCAGAAGCTGCTTCTGCTTGCTCAAACGCATCCAAAAGACGCCTGCCATGTTGCTTCTGTCAAATATCAATTGTGGCGCCTAAAAACAACGTCCACTATTGTTTGACTAATTGTGACGGTCATGTGAACAAATCAAAGACTAGATATTTATTTAGCGAAGAGGGAAGCTCAGTTTGCTGGGCAAGTAAACAACTGACAACACCTCTACCATCTCAAAAGGCGAGTATCTTGCTGCTGGCACTCCAAAGAAGCATTTTTGTTAAGGCGATTGTTGAAGAGGTTGGGATTGGAACAGAAGAGAGCAACAGTTATTAACAAAGGCAATCAGGGTTGTGTAGCTCTGTCAAGGAACCCCAAGTCTCACGTGAGAATCAAGGAACTAGTTATGAAACATTAACATTTAATCAAATTCTCTTATGGTATTCCTCTACACATAAAATGGTGGCGGCTATTTTCACAAACCCATTAACGAAAGAACATTTTGAAGTTTTAGAAATCTAATGAGTGCAACCAAAGTTCTTTAAAACTTTTGTACGAACAATTAATAGATGTAGTAATATCTTTCGCGAGTGGAAGTGTTAAAATAGCTAATTATGCTAATATATGCCCCAATGATATTGGGTCACCAGACCTGTCAAGGTGTTAAAACTTTTAGGGGGGAGAATATCATTTTTTACAAATGCCGCCCAGCATGGTTGGGCGGCGAAGAAAATTTTGGTTTCTAGACTCTCTAAAACAGCAATTTCAGCGATTTGAGCACATCATTTTATAAAATAAAATTAATAGTAAAGCCATAACACAAAGAAGAAAAATACCTGAAATATTTAAGATAAATCTCAACCTTGAACCCAAGGTATCTTCTCTTCTCCGTAACTTGGATGGACAGAATGATAATCTTTCTGACCATCCCAGTTAGAGAGAAGAGAAGATACCCTGGGTTCGAGGTTGAGATTTATCTTGCCGATTTCGGTTGAGATTCTTTGGTCTTTCTTTCCCTTTCACAATGCACACACTTTTATATAAGCGATCTACTTTTTCAGTCAAGTCCTTAGTTGCTAAAGATAACTCATAATTGTAACCTTTAGGTTGCTTACCAAGCTGCTTGCCTATGTATCTGCTTAGTTTTCTTAATGTTTATTTTTTTATAGCTCCACAGTTGCAAAATTGTCACATATGGCATATATTATATAGAAGTTTTAAAAAAAGAATTGGATAAGTTTCTGTATATTTGTTAAAGATTGAGGTTGCTTAGGAAATTGCTTGACGTTTGATATAATTTAGACCCTTGACCCTTATCATCTTGGTTGCTTATATAAAAAAGTGTACCTATAAGGATAGTTAACCCATTTTAAGCTATGTATCAAATTTAGAAAACAGCTGTCAGGAATGTGAGGAACGTTAGCTCAAAATAGATTATTAAGCAAAATACAATAGTAAAGTAGAGTACATCATTGTCATTATTTAGATGAGGATGACGAATGTGACTTGTTGTATTCCCATGTAGCAGTCTTAGCATTTTTTATAACATTATCTGATGGATTATATTTATAACATGGTTCACCATGAGGTCTGTTCAACTGAAATGACATGATGCTTGATAATGTACCATCAAGGTGTAGACTTGCTCTTTGTGCAGTCAAGTTTTTTCTAACTCTTGAGAACAAAGATTCCTCCTCTGCATTGCTATGGACTATTGATAATACAACTTTTGCTAATTTGAACAAATTTTCGAATTTACTTTTGCTTGTGCCAGTTATTTTTTGCATGTACAAATAATACCACAAAATGTCAATTCTATAGGTCTTACTATCACCATTTTCATCAGTTCTTATTGTAGCTTCATCCAACTGAGACTCTTCAAAATCATTTAATGTAATTGATGTTAATAAGATAAATTCTTCTTCCATCTGAAGAAATTCTCCATGAGTGAAAGTTACGTAATGCTTTAGCTGCTCAGTAAGGAAGTGGATACTCTCAAAGGAGCATTTCTGGTTAAGAAAATTAAAAACTCTGGCATGTTTGAAAAGATCGTTATTTAATGGAAAGTTCTTAAGAGCATATAAAAATCCAGTTTTATGAAAATTAAGGCATGCCTCAAAAAATGTACCATATTGGTTTTCACTTATATCTCCATTATCTAACAAGCTTTTGACTTTTGATTTTGCCAGAAATCCTACAAACAAATGCTCTTTGGACAAAAAATTATCCTCATTTTCAATAGCATCTCTGATTTCTTCTTCATCAAGCTCATGGTTTTTGTACATAGTAACAATCTGTGGTGACATAAATCGACTGAGTAAAACAACAGTTGTATCAAATAAGGCATCATATAACAAATGAATAATGGGGTCACTTCGCTGCAATAACAAATTTAAATTAATTAATTTTTGTAGTGCTCCATGAAGAAAAATCAAATATATTTCTTGCATTTCATTGCTAAAAGCTTTAATCAATCTATTCAACCGCGTCAATTTCCTTTCACCGTCTTTCATTTCAGGACTTTGTGACAAGAAGTAGCTTTTTAAAGATGGATATAGCTTCAAGGTTCTCTCAATACATGTAGACAAGCCAAGCCAACGAACTGAATGAAACTTAATTATCTTACAATAGTCTTGATCATGAAATAAACAAAAATCGTTCAATAGGTTTTTTCTTTTTGAAGAGTAATCAAAATGAAAATAAATATCAACTAATAACTCTTCAATGTCAAAATGCTCCATAATATGACTACAAAATTCTTTTGTACCTTTACCAGCGGTGTTATGTGCAATGTGGCATGGACAACCCATTAGTATTATGTTTTCATTTTTTTTCCTAGCTTCAACAATCAGGGATTTGTGCTTGCCAACGTTTACAGAGGTATTATCAACACCCATAGCAATGCAATTGCTCCAAGGAATGCCATATCTATCCATAGCCAGATCTATAGAGCTAAAAATAGCAGCTGCGGTCGAGGACTTGCTAAGACACATATCTAAGAACTTTGTGACTACTTTATGTTGGTTAACATCATAAATCCGCACAGTAACTGGGTTCATTTTTTCCATATTTTGGTCGTTGCTCCCATCAGTTGAAAGACTAAATACAGATGCTTTCATTTCATTTATCAATTCTTGTTGTAAGTCTGGATAAATAGCTCCATTCAAAATACAAAACGTTTTTGTTTTAGCACAGGAATAAGACTGTGCAATCTTTGAATCCGGAAAACATTCTTTAATCAATGAACTAAGGTGATTAGCTGCAGCAATAGGTAGATTATGTTCTGCCAAAAAACCTGTAAACTTGACTTCAGCTTTTCGAGTAAGAATATCAGTTGCCGAGTCCTTTTTATAACCAAAAGTATTTATCGAGGGCTGTGAACGTCTTTCTTTCTCTCTTTTTTGGTGAGTAAGAGAATTGCAATGTCGTACAAGATCGCTTGTGCCACCATGGCCACATGAAACATCTTTGGAGCAGATTTTACAGAAAAAATATAAATCTCCTAACTTGGAGTTAGAAATTACATTTTTATACTTTTTTAAATTATCCTGAGAAAACCAGGAAGCATTATATTTCGTTTTATAATTGAATGATCCTTTAAATCTCTTCGAATTCGATGGTCCAGATCGTTCCGGTGAGTCAGCCATCTTGTTTGATCAAGCGAAAAACGAGGAATAGTTATTGTGCTACATCCGCACGAAATACAATCAGAGCTCATTGTACGGCGTCCGAGTTACGCGGCGGACGAATGTGAAACGCTAGGAACAAACAGAAACGGATTAGAAAACCCTATAAAATGCCAAAAGTGACGGAATTTGACTTTTAGAAATTCTTAAATGCACACAGATAAGAAATGCGGGAGATTTTGCTAAATATATTACATGCGGGAGGGAGACAACTTTTCACTTCAAAATGCGGGAGTCTCCCGCAAAATGCGGGAGACTTGACAGGTCTGGGTCACAGTACGGAATACTGATTTTCTAAGTCACCTGTCGTTGCAAGTTCGTGAGAAAAGTTATGTTTCTTGTTCCACTGATAAATATAAAACTCTTACAGCTACAACAAATCAGATAATGTTTATTATTTGACTGAGTTCCCGCACATTTTATCATAATATATAACAAAAAATGTTATTAATGAAGTACAACAATTAAAGACATAAAACCCTGTTTATTTCCAACTGCATCAGCCACGCCCTTGGAAGTACCGCACCCAGCCTATTTTTTCCGCCTCTTTAAAGACCAGTTTCGAGATAAATTTGAAGATAGAACTGGGAAACCGGCAAAATCAATTAATGAAACTAAAACAGCACAAAGGAAAAAATCCAAAGGCATTACATTCTTCTGCAATTCTTCTCTTGCTGAAACTCATAAAACCCGAAATGGAAAAGTCAAGGAGGATGACTAGTCAAAGTCAAATTGAGAGAAAAGCTCACTTTATTTGCAAATCAAGGGAAGTCTACATGGGAACATTTGTACTCTACAATAGATTGAAGATGAAATTGAAAAATTGTAGATCCAGGTGAGGCTCTGAAACCAAGGTGCCAAAAGATCTTATACAGCAAAAGGAGAAAAGATATTTTTTCTCACGTGACACTGGAGTGTATTGTGCTGTACTCCAGTGTACACATCTTTTTATTTTATCCTCGCTTATCTATTACCAACATTTCCATAAAGCTAAGTGTCTGGCAGACGCAAAATGTCAGGAAAAGGAGAGCGGTTTTTTCTCTCAAATGCCTTAATTTGATCATAGACTTTCAAAGTTAATGAAGCTTATATTCAAAGGTTGACTGTTTCCAGTAACGATACTCCAATGACGGTCTTGTGGAGCCAAGCTTTAAACTTTAGCCTACCATATGTGACAACGTCAACAGAGTCCGCACCACTGTTTACGGAGTCATATGCATTCTCAGTTGTATATTATGATATTGTTTACTTTGTCCGGAGTTTTACCCATCAGCTATTATTATTACCGAGTCTTAAACATATACACCCGACAAGAGGTTAAGATTTTAAAAGACTGGCAGACTCCATTATAAAGGTTTAATTAGTTACCAAATAAAACCAATGTTTTTTGAGAACACCATCTTCAGGTGGTTTCTTCTCAAGGTATAAAAATTACGACCTGGTGGTAAGACAAAACCCTGCCCTGCTCCTAAACCTCCACAAGATATTATGAGGGCTTAGGACAAGGAATTTTTATTTTGTGGATATTTGATGAATGGGAAGACGCAAAAGGTGAGTTTTAGTGTAATATATGAACCACCAATAAGTCCTCTTTCCGAAAATTTAGTCGTTTACTTTGGATTTCAGAATTCGTGTTCTGTTTATTTGTGTCAAAAAACCAATTACACTAAACATTGTGACAATGTTGTAACACGAAATGTAATTGAAATGTCATCAAGATGAAATAGACAAAAAATAAATAGTTTAAACGTAATAGTTCCGGATATTTAAACCCTTTCTCCTTAGCTTCTAATAACGTAAGTGGTCTTCATTCCAAATTTTCTTTTGTGAAAGCTTTCCTTCATTCTAACTCTCCATATATTTTTGCGCCTTGTGAGACAAGTGTAAATGACAGTGCTACTAATAGTGGCCTTTATGTTAACGGCTAATAACTGTTGTTTCACCTAGGCTCTACTACTTACTTCATGATCTTGATATTTCTGCTCGACAGGATCTTTTAGCGGTTAGGGAACAAGAACTTGAATCTAAAGAAAGGCTTTCATGTGCATCAAAATGTCTTTTCTTTTCTTCAGGTTACATTTACGTATTTCTCTTTTATCGATCTCCCTCTCGTGCTTCTTGCCCACTTGTTGAAACAGTATCAGACTTAATTGATAAAGCTCTTGACAAGCATCACACAGCCAAGAACTTTTGCATTGGTGACTTTAATGGTCGTCTTGAGGCCTGGTTGCCTATTTCTAATATTGTTGTCAGGCTTGGAAAAGTTAATTACAACTTTGCCTCCGGTCGTGATTTTGCACAACTTTTTAATTTCTCCGTGTGATTCTGATTCAGAATCATCATCATGGGGTGCTGTACTGCAAAGCAGCGTCAGCGATCATGGCTTTCCACAGTCTCCGGTAACCCATGTTGATGACAAGTTTTCTGCTGTCCTTCTTCATAATCAGAAGAACCTTACTTCTTTAATCCTTTTTTGACTTCCGCTCTACCGCTTGGTGCAGTTTCTGCTGTACCTCCTTTTGAATTTTTTGGTCATGTTGTTGTCATTACAGAGATAAATAAGGCAACTGTTTTATGTCTGGTTGAAAAAAAAACACATCACAGTAAGACTTCTAAATTTAGCCAGGCTTACTGGGATCGATCCCGTCAATTTATTTGTGGTATTTGTCACGATACAGTCTTTGGAATATCGGCTTTTGATACTGTGTTGCAACTAAGTTCAGGGAATGAGTACAAGTTGGTCCGAAAACATTTGTACCTTGTCGTACATACAAAGTAAACTTCATTTTCCTCCATGTTTCAATAGTCTTTGTTCTTACACCATTGCTTACTGCAATGATTTCTACGTTCATTTCATAAGAGACGAGATTGATGAATCTCAGTGTGTGTGTGTGTGTGGGGGGGGGGGGGGGTTCTGGACCGGCTAATAATCCTTGTAATAGGGTTATTTATGACGCTAAATCTCGCTATGCTAAACGAGTTTGTGACTTGATTTTTTTCCCAACAGCTTGGAAGTTGATATTTCTAAAATATTTACAATAGTTTTTTGCAATCTGGCAAGTCAATTATTCTTCAACTACTTTATGGTGTTCGGATTTTTTTGTCCTCTACAAAAATGGGTGATCTCTTCCCTAAATTTTGTTTTCCCAACTCTTCTCCAAGTGATATCGGTGGGTTTTTTTTCCAAAGGTCCTTTTGCAAATTGATCAAATTTCAGACTCTATCGTCATAAGCCCAGAAGTTGTTGCAAAATTTATTTCTGTCCAAAGCTTCTGCTCTAGATTCGTTGTCTTAAAAGACTTCCTTACAGCCATCTTTCATGCTTGTCAAACTTTTCAAAAATTGCCAATTGGAGTATTTTCGTCTTTGTCAGTGGTTGCTAATGTTGCTTCTGTATTCAAGAATGTAGGTGATCCATCTGATCCTGGCAAGTATCGACTGGTAAGTCTCTTTTCTGTAATAAGTAAGGTCATACGACGACTTCTCTACAATACACTTGTAGAATTCTTGCTTAATCTAGGTATCATTGTTGATATTTGGTGTATATATTTAGAAAATCTCACTGAACTGGTGACCTATTGACTATGGATTTATATATAAGTCTGGTGAAGGACGTGCTTTAGTTCTGGATATTTCAAAGGCATTTGGTAAGGTGTAACACGGTGGCTTTTACTATGAGCATTCTGATTATAAAATTTGTGGCATCATTCAACTCCTTCCCTAATACTTAAAATTCATGTCACACTCTACGGAATTACATCTGGTAAGTATTTCAATAATGCGAGCTTTCCTCAAGGATCTATTCTTGGTACAACTCTCATTTCCTTTACATTAACTTTTCTTCAGTTAATCAACATCTGTGATAATGACACTATCCGGCATTCTGAAACTAGACGCAAGAACACGCAGGAGAAACAAGTCAAACATACAGAAGACTTAGATTTTGACCTTCAAGCTGTTAGAGAATAGGGAAGGAATAGGCTGGTTTCTTTCAATGTCACACAAGCGTATCTGATGTTGTCCAATAGAAAGCTAAACTCTTATATCCCCAAAATTTTCATGACCAAGCATTTCCGATGGAAACCCTAGTAAGCTCTTTTTTCTTTGAGAAATCCTTATCTTTGAGAATACTTGTTTAATCATTTTAAAGTAAGTGCCTAACACCGGAGCCAATCTTTTTTCTCTATAAAGCTACCATCCGTCCTTGCATCGAGTACTGTTGGACAGATGCTTCGTTATCTCATCTTCGTCATCTGCAAGAGGCTAGTCGCTAACTATGTCTCTTTTACGCCAAACTTCATGGTACCATAGCCCACGGGAATAGACCAGCAAAACCCTCCACCGGAAAAATATCACAATCAATGTTGCAAAGAACGCAGATGTTTGAAGACTATCTGCTTACTGAAACCATCAATGAGACCAGAGTACCTACCCACCTTAAGTTACGGAGACCTTTTACGGCCATCGCTCGAGACCTACTACAAAAGCTGGTGACTCTTTAACTGCGAATGGTTAGAGTAACAAAGGAGAACTAACTATGAGAAGTGCCCCAGGTTACAAAGATTCTTTCCAAAAGCAACACACCACTCTATTGGAGAAGACCTCCCATGCATCATGATTTGCAGAGTCAACCGTTCCGTAGTGGAGCTGAAAAATTTAGGGAGATCCTACACAAGATAGGACAAACATGTTCACCCTACTGCAGTCGATGCCGCAAAGAGATAGAAAGAGCTGACCATCCCCTGCGATGTGGCAGCTTCATGGACAGCGACCTCATTGTGTTGGAAGAGGAGTTCCATAAGATGCTGATGGAAACGGATGTGTAAGGCATACGAAAGAAGGATAGGTACTAATCTTTCTGCTGCTCTTTAAGCATTATCTTATCTACGAAATTTGGTTTGCCTTAGTGTTCTCTGTAGGTATTATTATGGAAAGTGTTAGAATGACCTCTCTTCGTCTGTAACAGCTCAATCAGTTCCATCTCGTGTCACTCTTTTTTCTCAACGTCTTCATCCTTATGCAGTTGCTGTCCCCTATGGCACTAAATCTATGAATTTGGCTTACATTCTTCAGGAAGGCTGGGCTGTGAGAGTCTTTAGCTTCTGCGTGCTTTTCTCCATCATACGACTTGAATGTTTTCGAGTCTTAAGTTAAGTCGTATCCCTCCACTTTTTATCATACAAGTATCATACACTTGGTGGCAATATGTATTGTATGGTTCTTAACCAATAAAAAAATAATGGAATTATTTTATGCGATCTTCTCCTTCATATTAAACCATTCCCACAAGCAAACTGGAAACGATATAATAAGAACCTTGTAGGTGAATTGAATTGAAATACGAAAACATAGAAAACTGTCATGTTTACTTTTTGAATACAACATATCATAGTTTTCTTTTTTGAAGTAAGATATATAACATTAACTGCTATTTCCAGAATTTGGCACACATATTTTGCTTGTTTTTGTATGCAACAGAACATAACCTACTTCTGTTTATTGTACCTATAAGGAGGGAATCTATTTAATTTTGTGATGTTAAGGTACCCTTCTCCTACCTGGTGTTACCATTGGAGAAAGTCACTTGAATACCTTAGTTGAAGTGAAATGATACAGTGTAAGTCTATGTAATGTATCTCTCTCTTCTTTGTAGATTAGATCACGACCAGTCGAGATAAAATAAAAGAATGATGCGAAGTCCATATAACAAAATAATTCTGCAAAGGCTCTGGGGTTCACGAGTAAAAAAGTATTGAACTGTCTAATCAAAAATGAGGTTGTAATAGTTCCCAGCTTTTTTTCCCGTTATACAAAAGCGTTGTTTCAATACAATATAAGTGAGTTCGGCAAACTCAAGAAATAATATAATTGAATGCATTTCCTTTCTTAGGCTCTGGAAGCATCGTACCGTCTTCCAGTTTTATTTACAACTTAAATATCTTCAATGTTCAAGCACAGTGAATTAAAACGAATATTCAAGATAATCTGAATGAGAACTACAACGCTTAACAACAGAAACAGCTCTTAAGCATGCACTGCATATAATACAATTATTTAACTCAGTCATGTGGAGTGTGAATGTATTTCCTTAAACCGGATGCCGCCACTCACAATCAAGGCGTTGAAATCTTAGATAAAACATATAAATCTATTGAAAAACATAACATTCAGGTTGTATTAAAAATAGCTAGTGAAAACAAAAGACCAATTAACCCCACATATAGTCTATTTACAGTAAACAAACAGCAAGCAGGTAACTATGATTTTCAAGACAAATCGGAGAAAGATCCTACCAAACAAACCTTTTTGAGCCCCAATATCAATCCACAGAGCAAGGTATTTGAGGCAAAAAACCTTTTTGACATTGGAAAACAAATCAGAGGGATGTCCAAATTTCTTCCATCTGACAAAGAAAAGAAAGGATATTAACATGAAAATACGTTATGTCGACATTTAAACAATGGGAAGCACTTGATTACCCCAAAGAATTTAAAGAAATCCTGGTTTTATCCAGGTGAACACCCTCTTAAAAAGAAAAGTCCCCAATAAAAATATGGGATCAAAACTACGTTTGTGGAGCAATATTTGAGGTGCCGATCAAATTGTGTAAACAGGGGCCTGTGAAAAGTACAGCGACTCCTCACTCAGGACTAGTGACTTGGTGATCTCATTAACCCAGGTTTCTTTTCATTTTAGACCCTGCTGTTGCTTGTGCAAAGTACCGACTTTCCTGGCCAAAGTAGAAAATTTTCAATACCTCTTACTGAGCTGAGCACATAGGAAAACATACTTCTTCTCCTATACCAGCAATTTTAACATACACTGTACGGGAAATACCTAAAAAATCCACGTAGATACCTTTAACTTTAGTTAAACAGCAGAGAAACTAAATTTTTAATTTCCGTTATTAACATTCTGAAATGAAGAATTTTGAAAAAAAATTAGCAGTAAGGTGAAAGTTTGTTATTAGATAAGGCTTAAATGAATTTAGCCACAGATGATGAGAAAACGAATTTTCACAGTATTGAATGAGTTGGTTTTTTTGCAATTTAATAACACGTGGTTTGAATAAAAGAGCAGAACCTTTTAGAACGAAGTAGTGGAATCAGCAAGCGGTTTTTTGTGTATGATCGTATTAGAAGGACGGTCGAGAAATGTCACCAATAAAGTGTTATCCATCACTTGTCAGTGTATCACGCAATATTTATTGTAGCTAGACCCAACCCATCGTTGTCATCACTGGTCATCCAGAAATATTCATGTAAAACTCTACCTTTTTTTGAGCTAAGTTGAAAAAAAGTAGACATCTAATGCCATTATTTCATTCAGAAAAATAGGGTAAATTTTAGTAATGTCTTTTTGTAGTTAAAGAGAACTACTGAGGAGGTTCAAAAAGCACATCAAACATAACTAACCTGTCAGAACAAATTCTGATCTTAGAAAAAAAAAATCACATGACACAAGCAGATATTGATGAGGATATTTCTAAAATTATCGATAAATGAAGCGTTTTGAAAATCTAAGAAATAGTGCTGGACAAAAAATACTAAAGATAGAAAAGTAGCTTTTTCGTTTATTTTTCTGCAAACTAATAACATTGCAATTGCCTCTGTGTGATAGATAATGGAAATTAAAGGAAGGTGATTTGAAATCGACTTTGAATATCTCAGAATCCTGTACTTTCTTTTCTTGTAAGGAAAAGTCATACAGTGAGAAACTACGTAGTGTACTGTGAAAAAAGGATCGTTGAAAATGGAAAAAATTAATTCACTTCATACTAAAAAAATTAGTATATGAGAATGAGACAAAGAATTAGGTAAAGAAAAGCGATTTGATGAAGCCTGCGGCGTTGATGTTTTACAGGATCCAATCAAATTCAAATCAGTTATGAGCTCGCTTAAAGAGATTCAAGTGAGTTGATTAATTCATTATTCCACTGATAGGCGAAATAAGGATTTCTACTGATAGAAAATAGCATCTGGTGTAAAAACCTCATTTGATCTACAGCATACAATGACCCAAACTTACGGGAAGCAGACTTACTCATCAATTTTATTTAAGAATCTCAGGCAAAGTCAAGTGAAAAAGGAAGAGAAAGCAATATCTAAAAATCACCTTTCCCCAAGTAATTCAAGTTTCTCACTATTTCATAATACAGGCTTACTTTCATGTCTTTTAAAGGAAGATACGGATTCAACTTCCTACCAGTTAGGTCTTGTCAGGTTAAAAGTTATTAACCCCTTCTCTTCCCCTTAAAAGCCTAATGGTCTGACCCACGATCAAATTTTAATAAATTTTTAGTAAATTTTAATAGTTCCCAGGGAAAGGAGTTGGCTTGAAAACAAAAATAAACGGCAGTATGATTAGCACAAATTTTTTTGAACTGAAAAACACTGCCAGGAACATAACTGATGTTATAAAGAATATTAAAGGTAGCATCACTGTTGCATTCCATTTGTCTTAGTATGTGATCCTTGCCTTTTGTAGTTTTCCTAACCAAGCACAAATAAAAAAATTTCATACCATCAATTACGATTTACTACCTTTTGAATTGATATTTTCACGATCTCCTCCTCAATCCTAAATGCTATATATTCACAATAAGATAAACTGTTTAAAGACTTGATTATCAACTAAGAGGAGACGATTAGGACAATCTTTTTTTATATCAGGAGGCTCAGCATCATTCTAAAAAATTGCAACAATATTACATAATTTGCATTAGGATCCAAAACAAGACTCAACAACTTAAAAAATAAATAACATGGTTGGTCAGGTGCCAAACCTGATACAGGCATCAGTGATCATGCGACTCTAGACCATCCTATCACTGCATGCATGGATCAGTTCATTACAGCCCAGACTGGTGTTCGAAGCCCAATTGTTTAGAGACTGTAAAAATATCTTTCCTTGTCTTCCTCTAGTTCGCCTGCCCTTGATCTTTCCTAACAAGGCAAGGCGTTCCGGATTAGGATGTCTCATAATGTGCCCGAGGAATTGCATCTGCCTTTGCCGTGTTGTATTGATGATTGATCTTTTGGTGTTGGCCAGGGCAAGGACTTCCTTGTTTGATATTTGTTCTGTCCATGATATACGGATCATTCTTCTCAGAAACCACATTTCAGCTGCTTCTAATTTTGCTTGAGTTTCCTTGCTGGTGCTCCAACACTCACAACCATATAACAGTACCGATTAAACGTATGCTTTCAAAACTCCTTTCTTGGAATGCATTGTGATATTTCGATTGTGGAGGACAGTACGTAACTTTGAGAAGGATAACATAGCTAATGAGAAACATATCTCAGAGGTACAACGCCCAACAGCGATTATTGTGATGTTCCCAGAATCAGATTCCTATATTTGATCAAGTCTACATATTACCCTAGCAACTAACTTTGGAGTTATGGTTATGGATTTAAAAACCTGATCTGTTTGAAAAAGGAAATGTATTGAAAGATCCATTGGAATCATAAAGGATAGAATCTGAGCTAACAAATTTCAAAAGACGTCAGCACTTATTTCATAAGACCAACATCACTGGGTACTCTAAAAAAGAGGCAGCTTAATAAATTTATGGAGATTAATAACACATTTGTAGAAAAGTTGCGACTTTTAAACCTCTATGGTGTGGTATATCACAAACCTTTAGTGCATAGGACAATGTGCCAATAGAGCCAGCCCTTATACAAACACTTCTTCCCAAGTGAAAAGAAACTGCAAAACATACCAAAGGAAGGAACAAATAGTATCTCAGCCAATCTATTTTAAGCTGAATGTTTTACGCTAGCGAGTATCTTTACAAATGCAACAACATTGGATTTAACATTGACAGTGAATATTGCGTGATCCGATAAACTAAAAGGTAAGTGGGCGGTTGCTGAAGACCTCCCCCGAACAGAGCCAATATGAGATAACAAATTAAAGAAACGGGTCTAAATATTTATTTGTGTCCCTCACCCTATGACCCTTGGGGGGTTATGGGGCTCAATTCAAGAATTTTCTTCAAATTTCATACACGTTTGTTCTAAGTATGTATTTAACTCTTCGTGATGATTGAAATAGCAGGTAAATGTTTGTAAAATTTTGGGAATCTCGTGGTAATGTTCATTGAGTGCCATTGTTATATGAAAAACCACTTATCATTTCTTTCAAAAAAAGAAATTGGAAACCGGAATGAAATGGACGCACTGCAATACGATAGAGAAACCCATCAAACTATACCTGATCATCTGTGGAACATCATCCCAGAGCATGGACAGTACCTGGTTGAAATCATGAAGTTTTCGGGTTATCGTAACCGGGCTTCTATCGTCAAATTAAAGGATGAGGATGAAATGAAGAAAATGTTTAGTTTTACTGCAGAACATACATATTTGGTCGACGATGCCGATCGAGAAAAGACATTTTGGATTTTTCACCGAAAGCCAAAGGATGTGAAAATGTTGCCAGGACTGGAATCTGACATGAGACGCTTCATTAGTGTTGTCGAAAGCCTGATACAAACAATCCATTCTGCCAAATTGCATAAACAACCAAAAACTCCTATGCAAAAATCATTAAATCGAGATGTTACATCAAAAGTGGACGGTGCATCCACAGTCACGGTTGAAATATTGCGTGAAAGGTTTCGCAAGTGGCTTCAG
>RDPX01000070.1:450831-473976 GCA_003991215.1 Morbakka virulenta | reverse complement strand
TTTACAACTCCCAATAAATTTTCGTAATTCCCAATAAATCTTAATAATTCGTAAGAACTCTCACAAACTCCATAATTCTCAATAATTCTTGATAACTCCCAATAAATTTTCATAATTCACCATAATTCTTAATACTTCCTAATAATTCGTAATAATTCTGAACAATTCTTTATAACTCTCAAAACTCTATAATTCTCATAATTCCCAATAACTCTTAATGCTTCTTAAGAACTCTCACAAACTCTATAATTCCCAATAATTCTTCATAACTCCCAATACATTTTCATAATTCCCCATAATTCTGAATAATTCCCAATAATTCTAAATAATTCTTTGTAACTCTCAAAACTCTATAATTCTCAATAATTCTCAATAGTTCGTTATTACTCTCAAAACTGTATAATTCTCATAATTCTTTATAACTCTCAAAACTCTATAATTCTCATAATTCCCAATAATTCTCAATAATTCCCAATAATTGTCAATAATTCTTTACAACTCTCAAAACCCTATCATTCTCAATAATTCCCAATAAATCTTAATAATTCTTAAGAACTCTCACAAACTCTATAATTCCCAATAATTCTCTATAACTCTCAAAACCCTATAATTCTCAATAATTCTTTACAACTCTCAAAAATCTATAATTCTCATAATCCCCAATAAATCTTAATAATTCTTAAGAACTCTCACAAACTCTATAATTCCCAATAATTCTTGATAATTCCCAATAAATTTTCATAATTCACCATAATTCTTAATAATTCCTAATAATTCTCAATAATTCTCAATAATTCCTTATAACTCTCAAAACTCTATAATTCTCATAATTTCTAATAATTTTCAATAATTCCCAATAATCCTTTATTACTCTCAAAACTCTATAATTCCCAATAATTCTTCACAACTCCCAATAAATTTTCATAATTCCCAATAAAGCTTAATAATTCGTAAGAACTCTCACAAACTCTATAATTCCCAATAATTCATTGATAACTCCCAATGAAAAATTTTTATAATTGACCATAATTCTTAATAATTCACAATAATTCTTAATAATTCTCAATAATTCCCAGTAATTCTCAATAATTCCCAATAATTTTCAATAATTCTCAATAACTTCTTATAACTCTCAAAATTCTATAATTCTCATAATTTCTAATAATTCTCAATAATTACCAATAATTCGTTTTTACTCTCAAAACTCTATAATTCTCATAATTCCCAATAACTCTTAATAATTCTTTAGAACTCTCACATACTCTATAATTCCCAGTAATTTTTCATAACTCCCAATAAATTTTCATAATTCCCCATAATTCTCAATAATTCCCCATAATTCTCAATAATTCCCAATAATTCTGAATAATTCTCAATAATTCCCAGTAATTCTCAACAATTCTCAATAATTTCCAATAATTCTCAATAATTCCCAATAATTGTCAATAATTCTCAATAATTCCTTATAACTCTCAAAACTCTATAATTCTCATAATTTTTAATAATTCTCAATAATTCCCAATAATCCTTTATTACTCTCAAAACTCTATAATTCCCAATAATTCTTGATAACTCCCAATAAATTTTTATAATTCCCAATAATTCTTAACAACTCGCAATAAATTCTCATAACTCCCAATTGTTCTCAATAATTCCTAATACTTCCCAATAATTCTTTATAACTCTCAAAAATCTATAATTCTCATAATTCCCAATAACTCTTAATAATTCTTTATAACTCCCAATACATTTTCATAATTCCCAATAATTCTTGATAAGTCCAAATAAATTTTCATAATTCCCCATAATTCTCAATAATTACCAATAATTCTCAATAATTCTCAATAATTACCAATAATTCTTAATAATTCCTAATAATTCCCAATAATTTTTTATAACTCCCAAAACTCTATAATTCTCATAATTCATAACAATTCTTAATAATTCCTAATAATTCTCGATAATTCTTAATAATTCTTTATAACTCTCAAAACTCTATAATTCTCATAATTTCCAATAATTCTTAATAATTCCTAATAATTCCCAATAATTCTCTATAACTCTCAAAACCCTATAATTCTCAATAATTCTTTATAACTCTCAAAACTCTATAATTCTCATAATTCCCAATAACTCTTAATAATTCTTAAGAACTCTGACAAACTCTATAATTCCCAACAATTCTTTATGACTCCTAATAAATTCTCAAAACTCCCAATAATTCTTAATAACTCGCAATAAATTCTCATAGTTGCCAATAATTCTTAATAACTCGCAACAGCCCTTATAATTCTTCTTTCTCAAACACTTTTGTTAAATTGAAACACCCCTCGCATTCTGGTATTTGTGTGTAAATAACATTCCATAACATTTCCTATTTGAAGTAAAATTTTGCTTTAGAGAATGATAGAGAGTGTAATGGAAAAAAGGAATTGGGTTGGTGGCAAAGCATTGCATATTTATAACTTTAAAGACCATCCGCAACTATGAATTACAAAAAAGCAGGTGGTTACAAACATATTTAGAGATCGTAAGTTTCCTTTCTCTGTTTTCTTTCTTCCTAAAAATCGTGAATAATTTAAGAAAATATGAGTTTGTTCTTCATAGCTCATCAGAAACAGGTAGTTGTTTCCAATTTATGTCATTGAAAACGAATAAATACTTAAAAAACTTAAAAACTTAAACTATAAATACTGATACCTGGTTTAAAATTACGTGGCTAAAGCTAGTTTCTATGAGGAAAACTATTTTGTCTTAGTAAGTATGGATTAACGTTGTGATTGACATAAATCTAGACTTAGATCCAACTATCCTGTTAGGAATAGTATTTACCAAATATTCCACACTGTCTGTATTTAAAGAAGTACCAATTCAACAAAATTGTATAGATACATGCAGAGAAAATGATAGTTATAATACTCATAGTCTTCTTCGACAAGCCTTTTTTCATTACAGACAACCACTGATCTCATTTTGGTACAGAGAACAGTTTTTGAAAACAATGCCAGGCAAAAGTTTATTGAAGATTCCATTAGAATGAGTATAACTTATCAGTGTTTAGTGTTCAGGAGCACTTTCTTTTCACAACCATTGTATTTGTTACGTCTAGCAGACCAAGACAGACAGTACCTGCTTTTGATAAGAAAAACTATTAAGCATAAGCTATGTATCTAATACTGTGAAGCAATATAAATTATTACCATACAAAAAAAATAGTGAAAAAAAGTCATTTCAAGTCTTTGGATGGAATTCAAATTCGGTTAGTAAAACTGTCTAGATCCTAGCATTGGTAAACAAGCATGTCTGATATTCAACCAATTTATCAGCTGATCAAAGGTGAAGTTGCGCTTCATGAACAAGAAAAGAAGACCAGCTTAAAAACTGGTAGATTTTAGCTTGACAATGTTTTCCTAAATATATTGATTAGTTGTCCTAACATTTGTCATCCTGTCGACATTAATTAAAGAATATCAAATATATGATATAGTAACAACATTCAATTGAAATAATTTCTTTTTCCAATATATCCCCAGTTTTGTGCTACTCTCAAAAGGTTGGAATTGGTCAGCAAGTTTGCATTTTACAGCTCTCTATTGTTTTCAACAGCCATTTCAATTTCTAAACAGAACTTGTCATTTTTCAAAATGTCGAGAAGGTGAGTACTACTTTTATTTACTGATAATATAACAATTAATTTTGCATTGATTAATGATGTGCAACTTAATATTAGAGCAGATTGTTACTTCTTGAAAATGTAGCTTTTCTTCCGTCCAATTCAGTACATTGACTGCCACTGACTATCCCTGCTACGTCAAACAACTACCACTTTAGATAGTTCCAATTTAGCTATTCATTTTGTTATTTGTGACTATTTAAGGGTCTACACTTCAAAAGAAAATATTTAAATTTTTGCTATTGATTCTATTGTTGTTTTTATTGTGAATCATATAGGGAGCTCTTTACAGTAAACAAGGAAGTGATAAATAGAAATCTAGAATCTCCTTTCAACCAAAATTCCAGAATCTTTAGGTATTCGTGATGACGATCTTAAGTCTAAGGTCAAAATGTTTGTATTTTTTTCAAACTCAATAAGCTATGAATTTTAAGATAGACATAAAAATTAACATTTGAAGATAATAGTAATAAATATATGAATTCTTTTTGGCTTAAGGGATAACAAGCTACCTGAGGACAAGCAAAGAAAAAATCCAAAAAAGCGAAATTTCTGTAAGCAGCCCTTTGTAATAAAAAAATTGAAAAAATGGAAAAGAAAAACTGAGAATTTTGGATAGGATAGATCACAGCATCCTCAAAAAATAGATATTTAGATATTAAATATTCAAGGGTCAGACGATTCCTAAAATACGTCTCTCGAATTTGCACTTTACAGTTTAACTTCTGAAATGCAAACTATGACAGTCTTTCGATAGGAGCATCAGCATGAAGTGAATTCAACACTAATAAAAGATAAATAAAAGTTATCATATTGTTTTGTAAGCTTAACGATAATTGTGCCGTTTAACACAAAAGGCAATATTAGTCAGTTGGCTTTTGAAACCAATTGCCCCAAAAGTTAAGTCGCATTATCTCTTCCAATTAAACACCTGTTTTTAAAAATGCTTCTCTGGGACATATTTTGAATGTAAGCTATGAGGTATGACTATTCCTTTATTATTTATTTTAAAAATTCCAACCTTTTTTCCTGTCTAATAACTCTTTAATAGGGTCATATAAATTGAAAAATTGGCATTACCTTTAACTACCTTATACAATAAATGGTAAAGAGATAATGACATAAAAATACTAAATTTAAAATTTATTGTTAAGGTAGTTCCTGCTAAATTTATAAGGTCTACAACTTTTAATTAAATACTGAAGTCACATCATAACGCTACAGAGATGAAGACATGGCAGCGATATTTCCCAAGATGATATTTATTAAGCTTGACTGTGAAGACAGGAGAAAAGAGTACAGCGAGTTCAGAGAGTTCAGAGAGTTCGCCAAGTTGAAATCTGAAATCAAATAGTCTCCATGACGATGTCGCTACGAAGAGAGAAAAACACTGTACTTTACTGCACTATACTTTACAGTACTTTACTGCACTGTACTGTACAGTACTTTGCTGCACTGTACTGTACAGTACTTTACTGCACTGTACTGTACAGTACTTTACTGCACTGTACTGTACAGTACTTTACTGCACTGTACTGTACAGTACCTTACTGTATCTTAANAGACATGGCAGCGATATTTCCCAAGATGATATTTATTAAGCTTGACTGTGAAGACAGGAGAAAAGAGTACAGCGAGTTCAGAGAGTTCAGAGAGTTCGCCAAGTTGAAATCTGAAATCAAATAGTCTCCATGACGATGTCGCTACGAAGAGAGAAAAACACTGTACTTTACTGCACTATACTTTACAGTACTTTACTGCACTGTACTGTACAGTACTTTGCTGCACTGTACTGTACAGTACTTTACTGCACTGTACTGTACAGTACTTTACTGCACTGTACTGTACAGTACCTTACTGTATCTTAATATACAGTACGTTACTGTATCTTACTGTATTGTGCCTTACTGTACCTTACTGTACAGTACTTAACTGTGCCGTACCTTCTTCTTCATCCAGACAAAATAAATGCCAATCTAGAGCCAAAAAAGTTTGGGTTGTTAACATGAACTGACAAAATTTTTTAATCAACCGTAGTTGGATAGTAGCCGCAGGAATGCAGTCTTCTGAAGGTTCACGAACATTTCATTTATTACGTCATTAAAGCATTTGTATTGATTTTCTGCACAATTTTTCTAAATTTAACTTAAACACTGGGATCTTCCTTAAGATTAAAAAATTGATTTGGGGGTGAAGATCTATAACTCTTACCATACTTTTATGAAAATGGATTTGGGGATTCTCTCAGAACTGTCTATTAACAATTTCCACTTAACATATATAAACTGTCTCACTCTCCTTCAAGTTAAAAAGTTTCTCAGTGCTGCAGCAATAAAGTAAACCAACACAGGGAGTGAAATAATGAAAGAAATTTCTTTCCCTAGTACATCATCACGATAACCTAGTACCTTTATCAGGAAGATGGTTATCTTGCTTTCCCCCGAGGCCAGCAACGCAGAACCTTGTTTGCAGAGATTGAAATCTCTGATCATCATGATCAACTCAGACTCACTGAACTGAGCAGGCTCTAATAAAGAGAAAGGATCTATAAAGTTTTGATCAGTGAAGCCTTAATTCTTATCACCGTCGAGCCTATAACCAATGAACTTTTTTTATTATCAGGACTTGAAAATTTGGTAATTTTGGTAGCAAAAATATCACAAGAGCAGCTAATCTGTTTCTTGGTTTGTTCCGAATATTGATATACCAGAGTAGTTGTTCTTAATCCTGAATTCTTAAACACAAACATGGCAAAAATGCCATTTGACAAAACTATTTTATTTTTCCTCTACACCACTGCCATACAGAACTTTTCTGTCTGTTTCACGATGGTCAGGTATTTTCAAAATTATTACATACCTTAGCCCAATGCTTAGTTTTAGTCTTCGTCGTCCAAAGAGGATTTCAGTGGTTTCGTTGATTTAAACATTTCGACGTTTTGAGTAAGATACATACTCCTCTTCATATACCACAAATAAAGCATAATTCTTCTTGTTGTGTAGTAAGACGCCAAAGCTCTAAAAAATGACATTAAAAGATAACTGATCCATAAATCATAAGACTCATCTTGAAAAACTTCAATTTTTTTTCCGTTTTAACGTCATTTTCCACCTGCAATTGGGGCTCAGACGGTGCCCTTCAGAGGGACTTTGTTTTGGCAGTGAGAATTTCTTAGCCTGATGACTTCCTGACGCCAACCTATGGGGTTTTTTTTCCTAAAGTTCCAAATTTTCGCCCGCTCGGGCAATCGAACCCGGAACTTCTTGGTTATTGTGCATGTTCACTAACCATTAAGCCATGGCTCCTCCATCTTGAAACATTATATTTTGCTATATGCCTAGCAAAAACAAGGAACAGATGTAGAATATTAAAAGATAGAAATTAACTGTAGGAAAACATGTTATAACAGACCTATGACATGTCTTAATTCAGCAGCCCAGTATTACTCCGAATCAGCTATCAAAATTAAAACTGGAAATAACTTGTTATTTAGCAGTGTTACGAACCCTTTATATATAATCTGATCTGATTCGATGACGTGTTGGAACATAATATAAAATAATTATACATTTAGTTATCAGAAAATATTGAAAAATGTTTATTTAACAGCTTGTCGGGCAAAGTATTTTTCAAAACTGATGAACAAAAAATTATTCCCCGCTCCTAATCTCTAAAGTTAAAATTGGTGGTTTACGAAACTTAATACAATTAATGTGGCTTACACATAGTGCTTCTACAAATAAAAAAATAACTGATTGTGTCATGAAAACTTTCTCGGTATGAGGAGAAATATTAAAGTTTAATTAAACTGCTACGGAAGTTCACAGAGACCGAGGGCTAGCAACTGGACTCTTTCCTTTTTACTCTCAAAGACACCTGTACAGACCTCAATACTATCTGTGAAAGCGTTGTTTTGCGTTGAATTGCAGTAAAAAGTTACAGTACTTGGAGGTTTAAAATTTCTTTTACAAGCGTAATGTCTTGTACTGTAACACTTTGTAAAGAACCTATTGCTCAAATCTTGGACTCTAGCTTTGCAAGATCCAGGATCTTCCTCATTATAGCAAAGGGGTAGAAACCGTCTGGAAGCAACTTTTCGCTTGTCACCCAAAACATGGTCAAATATGACTTTTTACTGATATTGAAGCATCAATAAAAAAAATATTGCAGGATCCAATGACATTACTTTAAACCCAGTGGCTTTTTCAAAAGAGAATCTTTTATTTGGCTCAAAGGTTCAGGAAATTGATTGTATTTGACGCGATGTATCTCAGTTCAAAGTGTGTTTTGGTCGACACAATTAAAAAAAAAGACTATCTATTGCGATTTAACCATAAGATTGTTTCGTGCACCATAGTTACAAATGATGGGTACAAGTAATTTCAACAAGGTACACCAGACAGAATTGTGACTAGTGCAGACAATATTTTTTTTAAAAAAAGACCCTATCTATTGTGATTCAGTTATAAGATTATTGCATGGACCACAGTTTGAAAATTTTGGTGTCAAGTTATTTCAAAAAGGTACACCAGCCAGTATTGTAGACTGTTGTGTAATATATCTATGTCTTTTACCAGTTGAATTACCTGTTAACTTCATGTGAATTTCACCTGATAAAGCAAAGAAGTCGGAAGATCATTCATAGACAAAGTCCGACTTTGTGCTCATAAAACCGTTATGGCTATTTTTCTAAATTCTTTAAAATTCGTGTCTTTCAAATATATTTTTAAAAAAGTTATGAAGTACAAGATTATCTTTCACAAAAAAGGGTTTATCTTTGGTTGTGAGGTCAAGCCAGACACAGGACTAAAAAATTGGTAAAATAAAAGGTAATTTGAATATTGAACTTTTGATACCAATGTCCTTCGAAACAACGATAAATTTAACTAATTTAATTAATTTAAAGGATACGATATCTCAAAAACTATTATAAAAATAATAAACAACAGTAATCAGTGTCAGTAAATGCAATGTAAAAATAATTTTAAAATGAGTATGGTCAAAGCAATAATTATATTAAAAAGCACCTTTATTGACTAAGAGATCAAACATCACAGTTTCTTTAACACGAGAAATAGTACTTTTAGGCAAACCTTTTCAATTTGTATCAGGAATGATTTATATTAACATAACACCAAATATTAACATATTTATACTACGTTACCTTTATAAAATGTAAATGGAACTTTCTGACCGTTGTGTTTTAATATTTTACTACCTTATTTCATAATCCTACGAAGTACGTGTTTGCAGTCAATTCAAATGCTCAATGACCTGACGTTTTTATTTGTAGAAAAATTTGTTTTAAAATTATTAAAAATTTAAAAATTTTGTTTTAAAGTTATTGAATATTATAATAATCTAAAAAATTGATACACGCAGTAATCTTTTGACTCAGTGACCATGTGTCAAATGCAATGCTCCTTTAGTAAACAACTAAACATAAGCTTGTTAGAAAAAGTCCGAGAGACCTTGAAATACCAGATTGACATCTAGTATGGTAGTCTCTCTCAAAAGGAAGAGGGAATCTTCAGTGGATTGGCAAGCTTCCTGGAGATGGTATATCTGTAAAATTACTGTTTCTAATGTCACCTCATCACTACCCCCCCCCCTTTTGTGAGAACAATATGTGGTACAAAGTATCTACTGTCTCCTGTATTTACTACTAACCCCATCATCATAAGGCTCAGTTGCTCGGCTCGTTAATGGTTTTCATCTAGATGATGGTTCAGGACTTCCATTTCTATTTTCAATTTTTCCTACGCCAGTGCAAATCAAACGAGTAACTAATTGTACCCGGCAGCCTTCAGTGGTCAGTGGGATGCGAAGAATATCTGGACTTAATAATGACTCCATATCCGATATTGTAGACTCGAGATATGATATTACTGGCTCCATATAGACAGGAACAACCAATTATCTTCAAAAAAATACTCTCTCCTTAGCTTTCAGTAACGTCAAGTCTGACTCTCCTCATATTCTTGGGGTTTGTGAGACAAGCTTTGATGAGAGTGCTAGTAATATCGGATCTTTTTGTTGACGCTATTAACGGTTTCTTTCGGCTAGAATTTACAAGTCATGTCATGGTCGTACTTACTATGCTCGACAGGATCTTTTAGTGTTAGATTACAAGAACTTCAATCTTCAAAATAAAGGTAAGCGTTTCCTGTGCTTCGGATTGTCTTCCTTCAATCTACCTGATTTGTACTTTCCTTGTAACAATCTCCCTCTTCTGACTCTTGCTCAGTCATTAAGACAGTTTCAGACTTTATTTATAACGCTCTGAACTTTAATTACACTGCTAACATCTTTTTGTTGATGACTTCGATGTTCACCTGGATCGCTCAATCTAATAAGATTAAAAGGCCTGGATAAATTACTTATAATTTCGCTGTTGCTTATCATCTTGCACAGATTGTTGATTTTACCATAAGATTTCCCGATCCAAACTCAGAATAATCTTGTCTTTTAAATCTCTTTTTGACTTTTATACCTAACTATTGCACAGTTTCATATCCTTTTAAATCTTCTGATCAACTGGTTGTCATTGTGGAAGTTATAGCAACTGTTTCAAGTCTTGTTGAAAAACCACACCATCGTAAGAGTTCTAAATTTGGTCAGCCTAACTTGTCAGTTTCTTGGTGATGTTTGTTGGAAATCGTCTTTAGAAAATCGGCCTTCGATGATCCAACTTAATTCACAGAATGGGTTCAGCTTGGCATTGAAATATTTGTACCTAGTCGTGTTAACAAAGTTGAGTTTCATTCTTCTCTATCGCTCAATGCTCATTGTTATTCTCTCATTTCTTACTGCAATCGTCTCTGTGTTCAGTTTCAACGTGAGAAAACTGATGAATTTCGATTTCTTTTCAGACGGACTAGTAAGGGTTGTAACAAGGTGATTTCTGTTACTAATCTCGCTACGCTGAAAACGAGTTTGTGTATCTAATTCTTCCTAAAGACTTAGAAGTCTAAATTTCTGGAAGATTTACAATAGAGTTTTGAAGTCTGGCAAGTCGATTATTCTTCCACTTTTTTATGGTTCGCGGATTATGGTGTCTTCTACGGAAAAGGCCAATTTTTCTCTAAATGATACTAGTGTTTTTTTGCCCGAGTGCCATTCACAAATTAATGTAATATTAGATTAGCTTAACATCAAGCCAAGGTTGGCCTGAACGGTTAAGGGATTGATCAATCTAAATATTGAAAATCGCTTTTGAAATGACCTATATTTTGGTCAATATCTTTGCACTCGACTACGCCACAGGTGTCACAATGAAAAGGCTGAAAGCAAGTGCTTTTCATTCAATCCTGAAGACAAAGAGACTATCGAAAAAGCTCACCTACTTTTTGTAACAGGCTGAGACAACCTGAGTAACTTTTTGTTGGTGTGTGTCTACAATCGTAAATTGTTAATAAATCCTTTTTGTTTGCAGAGGAGGAGATAAAAAAATTGAAGATGAATTGTCTTTAATGTTCCTAGATGAAAGTTAGACCTCGCTCGACCAATTAGTTTGAACGGATTTATCTTTAAATTTTCACTACATTCGCTGTTTATCAGCAAATCCTGTGGTATACCAAAATTAGAATTCACAATTTTTGCTTGTACTCTGGGATTGTCCTTTTGGTTGAACTCGACAAACATTGGGTTTCTTTCTAAAATCACTAGGCATCGGCTGCTTTATTCTATGTCGGCCTTAAGGATGTATGGTTTACATACCTGGCATCACAATGGCACTATAACTCACACACAACCATAATTAAATTTTTGGCAGGCAAGGCATCATTTGTAGACCAAGGAATAATTTTTCGCGAGGTAAAAATAATTTCAGGTGCAGTAGCAGTATAACATTTAGAAACTGCCCTGGTAATTTGGTTTTCAAATTTAGTGGAAACCAGTCCCATCCAGGGTAGTTTGAGGTATATATGGCACTTTTAGAGGCCCTGCTTAATATGGCTTTAGAAACAGGATAGTTTGTACGGGATTAAATTTCTCTGAAACACCGTTAGGATAACCGTTACAAAATTTGCTTAATTTTACCTATTTCTCCTGACAAGTTCTCAGGAGAGCAAATAATAACACCGCGATGGACTGGAGTTTTTATAAGACCAATTTGAAACTGGATGTAACTGAAAAAGTCTCACTGTCCATATTGATTGGTAAAGATCGATTTCCGAAGCACACTGGTTTTAAAAGAAGTCGGATTTTTTTCTGCTAAAGCATCTAGAAATGATAAGAAACCATCCTGTTCTTTTTCGGCAGTAAATGCCAAGGATTGGCGAAGATTGTTTGGGTTAATCATGAACTTATTACTGTCTTTGATTTTTTTTAAATAAGGCAAGTGTGTCATCGGTGAATCTAAAATACATAAGAACATCCAGTTTTTTTTGTAGACTCAAATGGTCGTGTTTCATAATATCCTACAAATATACCAGCCAGAGACGTGTCCAGCGACCAGCCCATAGCCACACCGTCTACTTGCTGGTATATAACACTTTTGAAACTAAATTCAACCGATTTTGTTATAGAATTCATTAGTTCTACGAAGAAAACATCCTCTAGAATAGGGGGTGACTCAATGGCCTCATGTTACAGTGTTTTAGTACAAATTTTAAAGACCTTGTCTAAAGTAACTCTGGTAAACAAGCTTTTAATGTCCAAAGAACACAGAACAGAATTTGCAGGATCAACAGGGAAATTTTTCAATATTGCTGAAAAAATTAAAAAATGGGATCCTCACCCATCTTTGTTGCTTATGGCTGAAAACGAAAAGGATGATTGTTTACCGTTGAACGTGCGACACGCTGGTTTGGCTTACAAACTTTCTGATCATGGAATTTGTGGAAGGGTCTTTGGAATCCTTCGGCTCTTCCTCTCAGATAGAAAAATCCGTGTCACATTGTATGGCATTACATCTGATAAGTATTGCAATTAATGCTGTTGTTCCTTAAGTTCTACTCTTGGGCACACTTTCTTATTTCTTGACACCAATGATGTTTCTGGGGATTTGCTTCAGTTCATCAACACCTATGCTAATGACATTATCCTGTGTCCTGGCATTGGAAACAATACCACTTGGCAAGAACAAGTCAAGACTAGCCATTGTCGAAGAGTGAAGAGGAGAATGTTGACATCTTTGGGGTACTATTAAATCAAGTGCGATACGAACTTTTCCCAATTAAATAGTTTGCGAGTCATAGATGTACCCTTTAAAAAGAGGCCATTTCACTTTTTCTCCATTTTTATGGCAATGCAACAAAGTCAAAAAGAGTATTTATGAGCAACCAGCCGATTGTTAGTGATATAGGACAGCACTGTAATAACAGGGACCTCAACAAAAAATTTGCACAGGTTCAAAAGGCATCACTGGATATACGTCTCATATATTATAACATACTTTTTGTATTTTTAAGTTCATTCTTTAGCTTCACTTCTTAACAATGCCCATACCTGAGGATGAAGAGAGCTCAACAAGCACCTTGGAGCTCTGATTTTAGATTCAAAAGACGACCACATTCTAGGATTCAACAGTGTTTTGAAACGTCAATTTGAAGAATGGCTTAGTATCTAGAACGGGAGTTTTTATTTAATAATACAGCAGAAGAAAGAGAGAGCATCATCTTTATACCAATTCATTAGGTAGACATGTATTTCAAAAATAGCAAAAATGACAGCATTTAATCAATAGATGCATTTTTGGTTTAACCTTTCTATTTTCCCCTTTCTGCGTACATTTTAATGGGGTTGCTTTATTTTCTTCTTTTCCTGTATTTTTACTTAATTATTTACTTATTTGGTTAATTATCCATTTATTTGTTGTTTTTTTTATTTGTTTTTTTTTATTATTTAACAACGAAGATTTGCAAGAACGTTACAGGCTAGCCACTTAAGCACTTTCCAATCCTGTTATCAAAAGACAATTAAAAAGGAAATATTTGCTAAAAGGGAACAATGTAAGCATGAAAATGAGAGCTCAGTGAAATAAAATACTGAAGACCTTACTAACCTAAGTAACCTTAAGTTACACTGCAATACGGGCGTTCATCTGCTAACAAATTAACAAAGCTTTCTAAGTTAGAATTAATGATTTTCTTTGTGTGTAATACATATATGTGCCTAGCAGTAGTATCCAGGTCGATTATTAGTGCTATCATTTTAAAATTTGGGGGCAGCGTCTTGTTTAATGCTAGCCATCATGCATATTAAAAATTTGATTTTTTGGGAACTAGCAATCCTTTTCTATTTCAGGATTATTAGTTTTCAAGAATTTTCAAGGAACTCTAGCAGATGGAACGTGGTTTACTGTCAAAACAGAGAAAGTTAGGAATTAAAATTATACAATTTTTTTCTCAGAAATCTGGTTTGAAAACTGGGTAGTTTTACATTTCAATATGAAATCAACCCTCTTCCAAATCAAATGACCCACATGGCAAACTCACAAACAGCTATTTTTGAAAATAACAAATCATGCTAAACAATAAAAATACTCGTTGGCAACCTTCCCTCAGGCATTTTTATCGCCACAGAAGAAAAATATCCCTTTCCATTGCATCTTTTTTCTGGGTACATTTTGTTATAGGGGGAGACAAGTAATAAATGAAACATGCGGGACCCTTTTAAAAAGTAATGCTACCTTGATATCCATCTTTTACAATATTAGTACTGCAATTTTGAGAAAGTTTATAACCTTAATTTTTTCACTTAAAGGTTCACATAAAAGAAACAGATAACATTACGGGGTCAAATCTCTCCCTTTCACAAACATATGCAGTTGATGCTCTGAGCATGCTGAAGTCTTGTAGAGGGGCAACACTATAAAATTATAACAAACAAATAATAGTACTTGGGAATACTACTCTCCGGAGGAAACCCTTACACGACCTCAAACGAATTTCATCTAAGAAATTTCTTTGGGTAATACCGGTGTTTAAATAAAGGGAAGGGTTAGTGTTTGACTTCATTTTTCTCTCGAGGTGACAGTGTTGGGAGGGATCGTGCCTCAACAGTTCCAACAGAGTACACACTTACAAAATTCAAATAGAATCCTCAAATACGAGTGAAGACTGTGGGATTTTCCCCAAAACACTTAACCTGCAGCCATCTCCTAACAATAACATAGGAAAAGTAAAAATACAACACATATTTTTCTTAAGCTGATACCCCAGTTTGAAATAAATTAGTATTTACACAAATTGGAGTAGCCTTATTGCCAACTTTGCTTTGCGAATTTGAAGCGCAGACGTTAAAATACTGCTTCCGGTTTCTATGGAGAAACAAGCTGGTCGCTGTGATTCCAAATGTGGGGCAGGGTCGAATTGGAACCTTTTGCATAGTAGGTTGATAATTTATCATTTCATGTCTGCTGCTTATTAAGAGGAGAAGGTTGTCATGTAGAAAATTTTTATCATGAACAGCAATACTTTGTTTTCGTGATAGGTGAAAATTTCTGGTCACTTGAACCACTTTATGCCTCTTTTTTCCGAAATAGCTGTTTACAGCTTAAAACAGATATCTGCTGTAATAGAGAAGGTTGCCTGTACAAGTCAATCTACACAATCATGTGTGCCATCCTTTTTCACATTCGAGCAGCTTGTAATGAGGTGTGTCATCAAAAAAACTCTTGACTAAAAGGGATTATCACGGAACCTATATCATCCACGCCTAAAGTCAGTGATAACATGACTTAGAAGTCAGTGTATTACGATGACGCAATGACATAAAGTTAAAGGACATAAATGTGATCTGCAGCTTTCGCGATGCTAGAAAGGACCTCTATCTTACGATACTGTATTCTATTTCAAAGAATGAACATGCAACCTCCAATGGTACGTTGACAGCAAAGGTTTGTTCTATATCCCTTAAAAACGTGATATGGTACGACTAGAGCTGATTGCTACAAAAATGCTTGTAAAATTAACTAATCCCGTAAATGATACACTTTCAGAATGCAACATTAGTAGAAATTAGTTGTGGTCAGAGAAGCAGAAAGATAGAGACCAACTGGAAATACTACTTCACCAATATGTCAAGCCTGAGCACATAAAAAAGAAAAGAGAAACAAAAATGCAGCTGAAAAATCAGTTTTGCAGTGACATAGTCTTCAGATTTTGCATCAGGGGAAATTTATATTGGTCTAGATAACCTATTTGTTATAGACTGAACATTGAAGCAGCCCTGAAGAATCATGCGACTACCGAATTGATTTTTTCAGCTGCATTATTGCTTCCCCCCTCGTTTTAATGTACTAAGGCTTGACAGGTTGGTGAGGTAGTACTTCCACATAGTTAATTGTAACAGATACAGCAGCTGATAGAAAGTACTAAGATTTAAGGGATTTGTAAGAAGACTTTGCCAGAATGTGAGAGCTTGCAATTAAAGGGAGGTTTTTGAGTTGCAAACTAGGTACTACATATGTTAGGTAGAGGGGTTATGGGTTACCTCATTCTAAAACAATATGTCCAGGAAAGTAAGCTTCCATGATTTGTCCTTCAATTTGGCTATTTAAAGGGAAAGAAAAAATTTTGCTTTTGTAATAGATGGCTTTAGAATCCCGATATACATAAGGATGCAAAATGGCTGACTTTCCTGCAACAGAGAAGTTATACCATTACGTATTACGTCACTAGCGAGTTGTTTACAAAGAAATTGAATTGTGTGCCCTTGTTAAAGGATCCCAAGGATTGTAAACTAGTAAGGAGTGGCTGGTGGTAAGGAAAATGATTCAAAACTGTTACGAATATAGGATATCTAAGGCTTGTATCCTGTCACCAGAAATTGATGCTACGTTATCATTCTACCGTGTACAGCAAGCAAAACCATTTGAAATTGCTGGGCTGAATTGTTCTGGACGACTGAATGTCTCAGACGAGGGCAAGTGGTTATTGTCCGGTAAATATGTACAGTCATATAAGGTCTATACTTGTAGTTTTCAATTAATTAGCTGGAAGACGAATTTTAGACGAGTTTTGACATAGTTTGTTGCAAATATGGGATACCATCCTTGGTGATATTGGACAATACAGCTATCTTCAAGGCTACATACCAAGACCTGAAATAGTTCATGAGCCATTCAAAAAGGTAGTCATAGGTAAAAGAAGAACTAATTCCACTGGAAGGTTTAGTTATCACTGAGCTCTTGACGAGGTGCATTTTGTTGGTAAATGCTTGAACTCAGCAAGAACGTTTTAAGGAAGATATCCGTTTGGTCAAATATAACTTGCGACTTTGAAGATTATTTGGTATAAATGTGAGTTGATTCTCAAAAACATAAACCCTAAATGTATCACAAAAATTTAGAAGAAGTTATCACATTCACTCACCTGATTTATGAACATCAACTCCTAGTCAAATTAGGGTTACCTAAGGGTCGGCCCTTAGAAGATAATTTGGAAGTAGAGGCAGAAGCTAAGTGTTTCATGACAAGCTACAGTGTATTTCAGGGTACTCGTAAGATGATTTTCTTCTTCTTCTCTTTTAAAGCTGTTGGTCCCGCATTGCAGGGTTAGGTGCTCAGGTCTTCCGCCTACAAATCTCTCTTTACAGAGGATCTTCCTGATGCAGGACAAAGTAGCACATATTCTCCTTCATGTTATCTCGCCACCGTTTCTTTTGTCTTCCTTTCGGGCTTCTTCCTGGTTCTTTACTTTCCAAAGCCACTTTTGCGAGATGTCGTTGTTCCCTCCCCCTCACATGTCCGTACCATCTCATTCTTTTATCCTTGACCTCCTCATTGATGCCACTCACTCCCAATTCTCTCCAGAAATCAGAAATTTTTCCTCTACCTCTCAGCTTCACGCCTGTGATTCTTCTCAACATTCTTATTTCTGTCGCTCTCAGTAACCTCTCCTCCTTCTTTCCCATTGTCTACACTTCTGTACCATACAGGACCACATGTCGTAATATGGTAATGTTTAGATTCATCTTGAGTTTCCTAGGCATCTTCCTGTTACTGGTAACACATCACAGCTTTTTCCACTTGTTTCATGCTGCTATCACTTTAGCTGTTATAGCCACATGCGATCATCCCCTGGCAACTATGATCACTCCACGGTATTTGAACTGCTGAACCTGCTTGAGGCTAGCATTGCTCTTGTCTCTGATGTTCATTTCTGCATCCCTCCTACTACATGCCATGACTCCAGTCTTTTTGGTGTTTACCTTTAAACCCTTGGTCTCCATCTCAACCTCCCACTTCAGCCAACGTCTCTGTAACTCTTCCTCATTGTCTGCCACTACGGCTATGTCGTCTGCAAACAGAAGCTGCCATGGCAGGCCAGTAAGGAAGTCCTCACTGATGAGATTCAGTATTGATCCTTGGTACAGACCGACTCTGATAGTGAACTCGTCTGTTTTGCCATATTTTTTTCTCACAACTGTCCTTGGTCCTTGATATATGGTTTTCAGTATCCTTATCAGTTTCTCTGGGACGTTTTGTTGTCTGAAGCACCAGTACATCAGGTCTCTAGGGAGCTGGTCATATGCCTTCCCCAAGTCCGCGAAAGTGTAGTATAGATTCAGATCAACTTCCAGATGGCTTTCCTGTTGTTGGCTTATAATGACGGCAGCCTCCATTGTTGCTTTACATGGCGTAAAGCCAAACTGCATATCCTTCACCGATACCAGTCCTCACAACCGTCCCTCTATTACTTTCTCCAGTATGTTTATGACATGTTCTTGGAGCCTGATTTCCCTGAAATTCCGGCAATTGAGTGGATACCCCTTCCTTTTGTAAATGGTGACTAGTTCCCTTGGTCCCCACTCTGCTGGCATCTTCTCTTCGCTTCATACTTTCCGCAGCAGTGACGTGACCATTTGGGCTTCCCCCTTGCCTACGTACTTAAGGAGGTCCACTGGTACTCAAGAGCACCCTTTTGCTTTCCCATTTTTCATTTTCTTCAATGTTTTTCTACTTCCTTCTCGTTAATATCAGGTAGGGGGGATTCAGGCGATGAACACTCCTAGACTGTGTCCCTCTGATTTTCCATATTCAACAGGTTGCTGAAGTGCTCCTTCAATCTTTCCTTGATCTCGTTCATGTCAGTCAGTAAGATTCTTTGTTCTTTATCAAAGATATCTCTCCCACATCCTGTCTAGTTTGCGCTCTTTGTTTTGACACTTTGTATATCATTTTCTCTCCTTTCTTGGTCTCCATCTTCTCATACCATTCCCTCCACGCCTCCTCCTTGGCCTTGGACAGAGCTCTTTTAGCCTTTCTCTTGGCTTCTTTATACTCCTCTCTCAGGTCTTCATTCCTATTACTCTGACATGCCTTGAAGGCTACCTTTCCCTTCCAATAGCATCTTGCATTTCTATTCTCCATCAACATGTCTCCCTTCCTTGGTGTTGTTCCTCCTTTGGTGGAACCAAATACCTCTTCCACTGATTCCAGTAGGGCACTTTTCTTAAACACAGAGGAGTCTATGCTGTGCCACAGCTGCCTCTCCTGGAATGAATTTATAGTTCTTGACATTCTTCAGGTCCACTCTTCTTATCATCACATAGTCCGTCTGTGTAGCAAGTTGCCCATTCTTGTATGTAATGAGATGTTGATCTCTCTTTTGGTAGTAGGTATTGACAGCTGCCATATAGAGGCTTAAAACACATTCCAGGATTCTCCCTCCCTCTGCGTTCCTCTGGCCCTACCCTTTACCACCAAGTACTCTTTGGTACCCATCTGATCTTTTGCCTACATGTCAGTTGAGGTCAACTTCCACAAGAAACTTCTCACTTCCTGGTATATCTTGTATTAATTTCTCAAAGTTCTCCATGAACATTTTCTTTTCTTCATCTGTCCCTCCCATCTGTGATGCGTATGCTGAAACAATGTTTAACGGCTCGCCGGCTATCACTAGCCTTTATCTGTTTGTGTGACACCCATTCCACCTCAATGACTCTTTCCTTGCTTTTGGTTTCAAGATGATTCCAGCAACATTTCTTCTGTTCCCTTCTCCACTGCGATATATTTTGTATCCTTCCAACAGTTCTCTTGCACTCTTTCCACCCTATTTTGTTTCCTGTAAACAGAGGATGTCGATGTTTATTTTCTTGCAGACGTCGGTTATCTCTCTTCCTCTGCCACTCATACATCCTACGTTCCAGCTGGCGAAGTTGAGTTCCGCCAACATCTTTAGCCACGGTAGCGGTTGCCTTGGTCCCCCTTGTCTACTTCTCGCATCAGTCGGGGGTTGCTGGTGAGGGTTGCCTGTGGGGGGCGTCCTAGCATTATTCTGGATTTGTGTAGACACAGGCATGTTGACTGTTGGATGCTATTCATGACACCAACCGCAGTTTCAACAGTGAGACTAGCCTTTGGTCACCCAAGACCTACTCACAAGACAGTGAGTTGATTTGATTTCGGAGTTGCCTGAAAAAGCAACCCCCTACAAGGCAGTAGCTCGGCTTATTGTCGCCGAGCACTCGCACATCACAGAGTGCTTTACAGTAATTTGTCTTCATTTTGTTGAAGTTAGTTTGGACTTACCAACTCCACAGACGACAATGTCACTCTGTCTGAATGCAGTTTAACGTCAGTACCAATTGCTAAAAATAAAAAAGAAGTGAGAATGGGATTATTCTTATTTCTAAATGTTTGCTGCGTCAATTAAATTTAATATCTTCACTATTCACTGTCAGGCCTATTTCAAAGACGAGGTTTCGGTACAGAATAAGAAAATGGAGCATTTGAATAATACGATACCTGTTATTTTCTGCTTTGGTTCTCGTATCCTTCCCTTGGCCATTTTTTGTAGTGTGTTTTTAACTCCCCTTGGGAATTTGTTTCATTTTTCTTGCTTCACAAGTACAAAATTTCCAACAACCAAGTTTTATCTCTTTGCAATTTTCCTGGTGTCTTTTTCATTTCTCAGTTGTCAATTCATGATCACTTGCTTCTTTATATCTGTCTGATTTTCCCCTTGAGCAAACTTGGCAGTTTGTGTTGTACAGTGCTATCGAACAGATGTTTGCAGATAGCGGTTTTTTTATCGACTGACGTAGTACGATGATGTAGCAGAATTCTATTCAGCTTAAGTTGTCTTGCTCTTCCTTATTAGTTAGCGATTTGTAAACCTTTTTTGATGGGTTGCACGAATCTGTCCATCTGAGCATTAATATGTGTCCACAACAGTGTAGCTATATCATACTTCATTCCTAATGCTTTCACATAATTAAAAGATTTATCCCCATAAAATGCTTGTACATTATCTGTTTTGATTTCTTAGGGAGTTTCTTGTACTAAAGGTACTCTGTCGGAACACGTTACAAGTGTCGAGGCTTCGGCTGATTTGACTATTTTCACATCTGAAAATATTGAGTAGCGATATATAGTTATTAACAAATATTCCCCGTGAGAACTGGCCCAAAAGAGTCAAAGTGTACCACAGGGCCTTTCTGGCATACTTGTTATAGTCACTGATTCTTGAAGGATTCATTTTCTTGTTGCTTGGCAAGGTATGGATCTTCCTCTCGTGTTTTGAATGATCTTATCAATTGTTGGACATCAAAACTTCTCGAAAAGTAATGATTTGATTCTTTACACGTTTTTGGTGTGCATTGTAAGCCAAGTCTAGAGCTCTTTGTTGTAAGGTATGAAAAATAGCTATATAATTTCTTTTTCCGATACTATTTTCTCGATTAACTGTTGATTCATCTGATTCATCTTTGACAAATTTGAATGGGTGTACAAAGTCTTTATTCCATTGGTTTACTCTCAATACTTTTCTTTGATGTTTGAAATATTCCGTCAATGTTACTAGTACCCTTCACTTCTTTTAATGTCAAGGCTATTGAGTCTCCGTAAAAATAAATAAAATTTACACACTCTTTAGAAATTTTTTCTTGAGTTTTGATTGAGTCACTTTGGAAATAGCTCGAGAAGTAGTCAGCTAGGTTTTCTGTACCAAGTTAGTACTGAAACATTATGTACAGTGGCGCAACACCCATTGCTCAATTTTTGGAACCAATTTTGATTTTGGCCTTCCGTAAATAACTTCTCAAACTCTGTAATCTGTAACTAAGGTAAAATGAGATCCAAACATGAGGATAAAAGTGTTATATAACCCCATAATATACCTCCTGTCTTTTTAATCGGTGGATACCGTTTCTTGACATTTATAAGTTCACAACTTTCGTAGTATATAGCATACCTTTCTCTAGTGATTTTTGAATCAAAATTGCTAAAATTTTTACCGGACTGGATATTAAGTGAAAAAGTGATCTTTTAACTTTCCTATCCCTACGAATAATTTGAATGTTTGTTGACAATTAGACACACTTTTGTATCGTGACATCAATCACTCCTTGTTCCGGTGTAGTGATTTTATTCAGATGTTAACTAATCAGTTTTAGTTCTTGGGCAGATCCTTCACTTAATAAGCAGCCACTAATATGGTCTTTCGTGACATAAAAAATGTCTTCAGTTAAGATATAAAGTGAGAGATTGAGGTTGCATGGACATGCTTGAAGAATGGAAGATGGAAGCTGAGTGAGGAGGACAATAGAAACGAAATTGGATGGAAGAAGGCGAAGAGGAAAACTTTCACCGCGCTAGACAGACAAAGTGTAACAGGGTATGAAAGCAATTGGCTTAAAAGAAAAGGACATTTACATTTGCGTTTTGTGAAGAAGGAAGATGCTGGTCCCCCCCCCCGTCCCCCAGCAATTTAGCAATTTAAGGAAGACGAAAGTGATGATGCAGTGACATACAATTTGCTATGTTGTAATGGTTCTTCGTTTCAATAATCTTTCAAACTTTCAAGTACAATCAGAAAACGTATTGGGATTGTGTGCAAAAGGTTTTTACAGTTTCGGTGTGGTGTAATTGAAGACCTTTTATATCTTGAAATGCTTTTTGTCTCACACATTAACTGGAGCACTTTCGTCCACTGCAATAAAAAGATTATCACCTGTTATTTTTTGCAGCAAAGAGCAAAAGCACTAAGTACTTAGCACTTGACCAGACAGACACATTCACACAGCTGATAAGTAAATACAGTCTACAAATGCCTAGGAAATGCCTCTGGTTCTTAAAGTAGCCTGGTTTAGCCCATGTACTCAACAATAAAATGAGCATCGGGTGTATGTATGTGTCTGCTTGTTTCTCTGCAGGTGGCCACAAGTCTTCAAGTTGCTCAAACAAAAATATCTGCTTAATAATTCACTTCGCACACAGATACACAGACAGACAGACAAACGCACTGTCTGTCTGTCTGTCTCTGTATTTCTCTGTATTTGTCTGTCTCTGTCAGTCTGCCTCCCTCTCCCTCTCCCCCTCCCTCCTCTCCTCTCCCTCTCTCCCTTCTCCCCCTCCTCCTCTCCCTCCCCCTTTCTCTCCCCCCATCTGCTTTCCTTTTCTTCTCTGTGATCATGTTCGCCTCTCTCTGTATACCTGCTTCTTTTTCTTTTTCTGTCCGTCTTCCCATCCCTCCCTCTCTTCATATCTCTCTCCTCCCCTTCTTCCTCCTCTCGTTCTTCTT